>JAQQSZ010013214.1:0-11810 GCA_028646595.1 Phalanger gymnotis | reverse complement strand
CCTCCTCCATCTGCTCCCTTCCCACTCCCCACCCCCACCCAAGGGGCTTCACTGCTTCACTGTTTCACAGCCGGATGCCAGACACCTACACTGTGTCATTCGACGATCGTCAGAACTCTGGATGCGCTGCCCATTGTGGAACCAGCTGATGGTGGGGTAAGGCAGTCCAGTCACCTGGCACTCCAGCACAACCTCCTTGGACAGCCCCACCTCCAGGTCCATCAGTGGCCTGAGGAAATCGGGCATGGACAACCGCTCCAGCTCCCCCTGCTCAGGCTCCTCAGGGATCGAAGGCATCTTCTCCAACTTGGAGCTATAACCAATAATGCAAATGCTCGAGGAAACTGAAGGACCTCACCCCGCCCACCAAAATGAAAGACCACCCACTTCACACAGAGGCTCCTGGGAACTACCTTCTCTCTCCACCCCAACCAGGCTTCTTCACCTAGCACTACAGCTCAAGCAGGTATTTGCGGGGGGGGGGGGTGAGTAGTACTCCCAGACCCCATCCCTACCCTACCCCAGGGACACCGGAAAGTACCTGGGACCTGAGGCGGATGAGCGAGGTTCTTCCACATAGAGCTGGGCAGAGCAGTTGGCCTGGCCATGAATGTTGGTGGCACTGACTTCATACAGACCTTCATCCTCACTGCCCACGTGGGCTATGAGCAGGGAATGAAGGCCTCCTTCATGCCTCAGCCTCACATTCTCATTCTCCTCCACGGGGTTACCTGAGGAGCACAGGGGGTGGAATGAGGAAGACTAGGAAACCAAAAAAGGAAGGGGGAGGGGAGGAGGGGGGAGGGGAGAGAGAGAACTGAAGGAACCAAAGGCAAAGAAAGAGGGGTCAGAACTGAAAGGGTGTAGGGGCCAGGGTAATGATGGCAGTGGAATCAGTGTCCAAGAAGAATCAACCAGGTGAGGCAAGAGGACAATAGACCTCGAATAGGGGACACGGGCAGGGGCAGTCTAGGATCACCCCAGAAGACTAAGGGCTAAAGAGCTTCAGAGTTAGATCTCAGTCAGATCGAGGAAGGAAGAAGAACGTGGGGAGAGGAGTCAATATATGAAATAAGGCTGGAAAAGTAGGTTGGAGCCAGACCAGAGAGTCACAGAAGTTCTTTGAGTGGTGACATCATTCTCCAGCCCATGCCCCACACCGCTGCCAAAAGAATCTCACTAAAGCACATTACCAAAATGAGTCCAGGTGACGGTGGGAGGTGGCAAGCCACTGATCTTGCAGTCGAACCGAGCTCCACGGCCCTCCAGAACTTCCACGTCCTCCAACATCCTGGTGAACAACGGCGCCATCGAGGGCCGAACAGTCAGTCGGGCACTGCAGGTCAGTTCATCTGATTTTGGGGGTGGAAGGAAGGGGGAGAGATGAGGAAGAAAGGACAAGAATTTATTAAGTCCCTGCTACATCTGAGAACTACACTATGTGCTTTACAAATATCAACTCATTTCATCCCCCAAAACCCCTGGGAGGTAGATGTCATTATTTTTCTCATTTTACAGTTGAGGAAATTGAGGCAGACAGAAATTAAGTGACCTGCCCAAGGTCACACAGCTAATATCTGAAATCGGATTTGAACTCGTCTTCTTGACTCCAGACCCAGCACTCTATCCACTGTACCACCTAACTGTCTACAGAAGAGGAGTCTGCTGAAGCAGAAGCATCAGAACAGTTACCAAGTCTCCTTTCGTCCCAAAAGCAACATGCTGGATAGAGTACCAACCAGAGGTTGTACATTATAGGGAAAGAACAGGAGCCCAGTACTTGGAGAGCAGTCTCGGGCAGAGCTAGCTCAGCCTCAGAGAGAGACCTTGGGAAATCAATTCAACCAAGAAAAAATCAATCAACAAAACTGTTAAGTTATCTAGTATTCACCAGACTCAATGCTCACTGCTGCATGCCAGACTCTCTCCAACTCCCCAAGAAGGCCATTTCAAACCTCTTCTCTACTCTAGTCCCCTCTGCTATTCCCTCCATCCTTCCTCTCAGCAGAGAATCATGCCTTCAACTTTAGTGGGAAAATCAAGGCCATCCATCAAGAACTGCCCTTTCCCTCCTACTCCATACTTCAAAAGCTCTCAACATCATCCCCCATTGTCTCCCTTGTGACCCTTCTCCTTCCCAAGGTCACTCCCTTCACTTTAGTTCTCGGTCCTATCCCCTCCAGGAGCTTGTTCCATCAATCATTCTCTCTCTCTCTCTCTCTCTCTCTCTCTCTCTCTCTCTCTCTCTCTTTCTCTTTCTCTCCCTGTTTCTCCTTATCTATTGGTTACTCTGCCAACAAACATGACTATCCCCTCTTGTCTCCTCTAGGAACTTGTTCCACCAATCATTCTCTCTCTGTGTCTCTGTCTGTCTGTATGTCTGTATCTGTGTGTCTCTCTCTCTGTTTCTGTCTCTGTCTGCATCTGCCAGTCTGTCTCTGTCTCTCTGTCTCTCTCTGTCTCTGTCTCTGTTTCTCTCTCTCTCTCTCTCTCTCTTTCTCTCATTGTCTCTTCATCACACTGCCAACAAACATGGTCAGATCTCCCCCATCATTAAAAACCTTTCTCTTTACACTGCCATCCCCTCAAGCTAACATCCCATATTTCTCCTCTGTTCCATACCCAAACTTCTAGTAAAAAAAAAAAAGATCACTTCCATTTGTTGCAACTACTTCTTTACCTCCCACGTACTTCTCAGCCATATGTAATCTGGCTTTCAAATCCAGTATTCAACTGAAAAGACTCATTCCAAGGTTACTAATGATCTCTTAATTGCTAAATCCAATAGCCTTTTCCTCATACCTCTTTCTTTTTTTCAGGCAGCTAGAGGATACAGTAGATAGAGTGAGGGACCTGGAGTCAGGAAGACCTGAGGTTAAATCCTGTCTCAGACACTACTAGCTGAGTGACCTTGGAAAAGTCTGCCTCAGTTTCCTCATCTGTAAAATGGAGATAACAGCACCTACCTCACAAGGTCGTTGTGAGGGTCAAATGAGGTAATATAAGGAAAATGCTTTGAAAACTTTAAAGAACTATACAATTGCTACTTATTACTACTTTTATTGCCTTCACTGACATTGTCAATCAGTTACTTCTCTTGTACACTGTCCCCTTTTGTGACACCGCCCTCTTCTGGCTTTCCATCCATCTATGTGACTACTCCTCAGTATCCTTTGCTGAATCACTACCCATGGGTCTGTCCTTCAAACATGGGTGTCCTCCAAGGATCTCTTCTCTTTCTATACCTTCTCTTTCTTTTTTGGTGGCCCCAGTAACTCCCATAGGTTCAAATACCATCTTTATGTAGGCGATTTCCAATCTATCCATCCTAATTTCTATTGGACCACTCTTGCATCACCAACCATTAGCTGAACATCTCCACTTGGACGTCTCACAGGTAACTTAAGCTTAACACATCCAGAATAGAACTCACTATTTCCCCATACCTAAATCTGCCCTCAGTCACTTGAATTCAAAACTCAACTCTTCCCTTTCCCTTAGCATCCCACCCCCATCATATCAAATTAGTTATCAATTCTACCTTCACCACCTCTCTCTCTCTCTCTCTCTCTCTCTCTCTCTCTCTCTCTCTCTCCCTCTCTCCTTCTCTCCCTCCCTCCCACTCTCTCTCTGCTCTTCCTCTCTTCTCCCTCCCTCCCTGCCCCCTCTCTCTCTTCTTCCATCTGGACAGTACCCTAATTCAAGTCCTTACAACCTCCTCCCTAGGCTATTGCAACAGTCCCTTCACTGACTTCCCTGCCTTTAGTCTCCCCGCCTCTCCAAACCATCATTCTCCACACCACTGTCAAAACAATCTTCCTAAAGCACAAGTCTCATATGTCACTCTCCTGCTCAAAAACTTTCTATGGCTCCCTTTTGCTGTAGGGTAAAATTCAAATCCCTCAGCATAGTGATTAAAGTCTTTCATATCTGGCTTTTTACACAGTATTTTTAGGCTTTCAAAGCACTTTGCATATGTTATCTCATTTGAACCTCAGGACAACCATATGAGGTAAGTGCTATGATTATCCCCACTTTACAGAAGAGGAAACTGAGGTTGAGAGTAAGTTAAGTGACTTTCCCAGGGTCCCCTACTTAGTAAGTGTCTGAGGCAGAATTTGAACTTAGATCTTTCTGGCTTCAAATTCAACACTCTATCCCACATACCACCAGCTATTTTTAATTTTTTTCATGTGACATTCAGATCTGCAGTGTGTTATTCCAGCTTACTCTCCTTTACAGTCTTCCTTTCAGCCAAACTAGCCTGCTTGCTGTGCCCCCAAATTGGAAGTCCATCTCCAGCCTCTGTGCTTGAAATCCACTTCACATCTATTGCACCTCTTAGAACTCTGAACAATGTGCTTCAAGGCTCTTAGAACTCTTAGCATCCCCATCCTCCAGGTTGTTAGAGCCCTCTCTCCTCTCAACACACTTATCTGGAAGTGTGGGTGACTGCCAGAAGAACAGAAGCTCCCTGAGGGCCAGGATGGTTTCACTTTAGTGTCCCCAATGCCTAGCATGATGCCTTACACGAGCACTTAGTAATTCAATTAATTTGATAAATGTTACTTGGACTTAGTTGATCCACAGACAGACTATAAAACAGTCCCTTCTATGAAGGAGTTTTTTACACTCTCCTGGATGAAGAAGGCAGCAAGGACAAGCTGGGGCCTGACAGGAGGTATAGGAAAGAATAGTATCAGGTGAGAGCTGCTAGGAAGGAATCTGGAAGTGCTGAATTGGCCCCTGATATGTGTCTATGTGGATGGAAGAGCTTCCCATTCTATCCTATCCATCCTATTCTATCCTACCTGCCCCATCCAGGTGGTCTGTTCTGTGACACAGACCAATAGTCCCAACAGTTCCTAAGACAAGAACTTGGAGCTGGCACTCCCTGCTCCCCAACCCCTCTGCACTGAGCCTTCCTCCAGGACCACCCAGATCTTGAACCCTGATCACCTCTGTTCATCCATGCTCATCCCCATCCCCATGCCAAGTAAGCGATCTCCCTAACTAGCCCTCCTTGAAAATGTTGTCTCCCTCCCCTACACTCCTGTCCCCAGTGGCATACTGATGCCAGCTCCAACACTCACCTAGGAGAAGGGGACACAGGCCCCAGGGAGCCTGATTCCAAGAATAGCCTAATTTTCTAGGAAGCTCTGGGGTCCAGGCCTCCTGATGCCCGGACCAGTCTCTCTCTGGCTACCCCCTCAAACACACCTCTAAAACATCACCCTGTTCCTTGCACTACATCCCCCATGCTGTCTCATGTCCCACGCTGGGGGAGGGGGAAGGCATACCTTTGGCTGTACTAAGCTTGCAGGTATAGACGCCACTGTCATCTTCGTGCACAGATGTGAGCAGCAGCTTGGACTTCCTCCCATCAAAGTGCATCTTACACCTGAGCAGGGCAGGCTGCAGCAGCCGACCCCGACACAGCCAGTCTACCTCCACATCCGAAGGGCCCGTGACCAGGCACTCAAAGAGAGCCATCTCCCCGGCCCCCACGTTCACGTCCTGCAGGGGGGCCACCACCGCCAGGGACCGACTTTCAGGGTGCGCTGGGGGAGCAGAGGCCGGAGAGAGGAGATAGGGGGATACACAAAGAGCAGAAAGACACACAGAGTTGGGGAGGGGGTGTAGAGAGAGACGCAGACAGACAGACAGACAAGTAACAGAGAGAAAGAGAGAGAGATGCAATTTGGTCCCTAAAGAAAGGGAAAACGGGACCAGAACCCAGGCAGGAGGAAGCCACGGGGCCTGGTGCCAGCAGAGCAGGGCAGAAAGGCTCCGGGAAAGGCAGTGGTCCTACTGGGGGCTGACCTAGGCTGGGCCTCAATGAAGGGAATGTGAGAGAGAGGAAAGGACGGAGGCGAGGGAGGAGGGAGGAGGGCAATGCCAGATCGAGAAGGTTGGGGAGGGGGCAGGGTTTGGACGGCGGCGGCACAATAACAAACAACCACACCAGCTGGGTACAAACCAGATTTTATTAGAGCTTAGGACCAGGCATTACCAAGTGCTCCACGTCCCCTCCCACATCACATGCCTGGTGACACCACCCCCTCTGCCCCCCCCCCTTACTGAGACAGAGCTTGTCCTTGCTGGGCAGAGACAAGGGCAGCTAGAAAATGGACCAAATGACCCCCCCCAATCCAGCCTGCAGAGCAGGGGGGCCTGAGCCAGCATGGCTATAGCCAGCAGGTGCCCTGGAACTCCACCTTCATCTTCGCCCCGTGCCCTGTCTCACCTACCCTAGGGTCCCAGGAGCCGGAGAGGCATTTGGCTTTTGGTCACTTGGGGAAATGAAAAATTTTTGTGCCATTTGAAAACCGCTTCTGGTTTTCCCCGCCCTCCCTCCTGAGCCTGAAGTGGTGGGGGGGAGGAAGGGAATATTAGCCGAGACCTTGGTCCCCAATATACCTCCAAATGGCCCCTCCACCCCTAACTGTGCTTTTTCCTAGAATGGTCCTCAGTACCAACCAGCGGGGATCTCCCCTCCCCATTCTACCCTAATCAGACCCCTCCCTACCCCACTCTGCCCAGGATGGATGTTCTCTGAGTCACCCACCCCAATGGTACAACAGACAGAGAGACCAACAGATAGACAGTGAGCCCTGGACAGAGAGACAGTGTTCCAAAGCCGCAGCCACGGCAGCAGCAGCAACAGCAGCCCATGTGCTTGGTGCTCCCACAACAGGGGGAGAGGGATTTCAATGCCCCAACGCAAGCCCGCCTCCCCACCCTACACACGTTCCAACTGGGAGCTTCGGTGCCCGCCCGTCCATACGTCTGCTTGGGGAGGGAAGGGGGGAGCTCCGCCGAGCCCACGGGCAGACCCGGGGCACCGCACGGGGTGGGGAGGCCGGGAGGCCAGGGGTCCGGGCCGGCTCGCCGGTTGGGTCTGTGGGCAGGAGGCAGTGAGACACAGCGAGGTCCAAGTGGTGCCTGAGCCAGAGGCGTGTGGCACGAAGGGCAGCGGGAGGGAGGGCAGGCAGCCCCCTGAGCTCACTCGCCTGTGTACAGACAAAAACCGCAGTCAGCAAGCGGCAGGTTAGTCTGGCACACACACGCGCATACACACACATACACACGTGCACTCACACACGCCTGAGCACACACACCCACACACCTGAGAGTGGGGGCTAGGGGACTTGGCTGGACAGGAAGAACTCCAAGAAGCTGCTTCTAAGCAGCTGGTGTGGCTTTCCCATAAGAGGGCACCTTGCCTCCAGGCCTCACAGGGGATGCGTTAGGGGAAGGCAGTGGCCTGGAAAGCAGGCTCTCTTCACCAAGTCTGGGAAAGGCCAACCACTGTCTACGGAGTGCTAGAGGCCAAGTAAGAAACTGTCTGGAGGAGGAAAGCGCTCAACACAGGTTAATACAGAGAAGCATGGCAGAGATAGGGGCAGCAGCCAGGGCCACTCTGGGCATGGGGCTCCAGGTCCGGCTCACTCAGGACGAGGCGGCCATTAGAGCGAGGGAGAAAACACCGGGCAGAAAAACCAAAGAAAGACGCATCTGGTAGAGGCCGGACAGAGAAGGCCAGGGGCTAGGAAAACAGCATATTTTACTGCAAAGTCCCTTCCCCATGGAAAATACCACTCTAGCTATACCGAGCCTACCATGGGCATCCCAGGGGACAGAAAGCAGCCAAGGGAACAAGAGGGCCAACACTCAGATGAGCCAAGAGGAAATACGGTCCTTAGGTCACTCAGCCAAAAACTAAGGGGGACCGAGGGGAGGAAGAGGGGAAGGAAGGCAAGAGAAGGAACAATGTGCCATCGTCTCCCACTTAGGGGTAAAGACTCGAGTATCAGACTGAGTGCGGGGCAGACCCACAACTTCAGCCAGCTTGCTACCCATCAATACTCCTTATATCCCTGTGTCCCATTGTCTATGCCCCAAGACAGGCCATGAACGCACCCATGTGACTCGAGCCACTTCCACTGATCCTGCGCGGGCACCAAACACTAAGATCCTCATTTCCCTCCTCTCTGCCATCCCTTTGGGTCAGGAACAGCAGACAAAGCTGCCCCAGGCCTCCTGTGAACCTGAGATACTTCCCCCCAAGAGTCACTCCGAACGGGTCCAGCCACCAACCCCCCGATACAATATACCACAATGACAATTTCTGCAAAATACTACAATCAGTAGGAAAAAATGGGGGTGGGATGGAAGAGGTGGAAAGGAAGAAAGGAAGAGGGGATTGGCGGAATGGAGCAGAAAGGAAGGTTGGGAAATCTGGGTGCAGGGAGGGGAAGAGAAGGAAGAGCAGAAGGGGCATGAGGTTGTAGGAAACAGAAGGAAGGGTACCAGGAAAGAAACTCAGGGAACAGGCCAGCACAGAGTACGGGGTAGGAGGCAGAATCTGAGATCTTGACTGAGACATGATATGGTAGCAATAGCACTGGACTGTGAGTCAAAAGATCTGGCTTCTAGGCCTTGCCCTGTTACTAATTCACTAGGTAACCTTCGACAAATCGCTTCACCCCTTGCCACCTCCAATAAGAGGTTTGAACCAAGTGACATCTGTGGTGATCTCCAGCTCTACGTTCTCTAAGATAATAGATCTACAAGAATGAGGTACCCTGAGCAAAAGGGGATGTTGGGTCATTGGGTTTCCCGGGTCAGACCAGTTCTCCTTCCATTTCCTAGGGACCTAGTGGGCCTGGGGATAAGAGCACTGGAACCATGAAGAGAAGAGGCATGCGGGAGGTTTACCTCTGACCTCCAGTCTGGCCTCACACTGCCGGGTGCCATATTCATTCACTGCCTTGCAGGTATAGAAGCCAGCATCTCCACGTTCCGCTGCCAGGATACGAAGCCGACACAAGCCACCTTCTGCCTCCTCGGCAAAGCGTCTTTGGTCCGGGCGTACAGGCTGGTGATTCCGAAGCCTGCCAGTGGGGACAAGGCCCTCAGCTGCGGGGTTTGGATTCCCAACCTCCTCCTTCCCCACAGAGTGCCCTCGACCTGAAGGGCTAAGTATGGTATCGCCCCCATACCATGCAGTCAGCAAACATTCATGAGAACCTTGAGGGTTTCATTCTTGTCTCTGTAGCCTCAATGCCTAGAATAGTCCTTGGTATGTTAAAAGTACTTAATAAAGGCTTGTTGATAGACCCTGGGTCTACTAATGTACAAAGCCCTATGGCAGGTGGGGGCCCAAGGTGGCGACATGGGCGCGCATGCACATGCACACCATACACACACACACACACACACACACACACACACACACACACACACACACACACAGATACCATTCCAACTCCTACATGATGAGACCCTGGAGGTCTCCAACCCACACTGACTTCTTCTTCCTCTGGATGCCTCTTACACTGATCATCGGACACTTGTGGCATTTAATTGTCTTGTTTCCAAGAGTATCTGCCTCACTTCCCTAAAAAGACTGTAAGCTTCCGGAGGGAAGGGCAGATCTTATACTTTTCTTAGAGTCAGCATGACATCATGGAAAAGCTCTGGAATGGATTTCAAGAGTCTTGGGTTCCTGACCACAATTCCAAAAGATTCATGATAAAGCATGCTCCCCACAGGTGAGAGACCCAGAATACAAAGAGGCAAATAAAAATATAAAGAGATACACACACACACATATACACTCACATATATGTATATGGGTGTTCCTACATGTGTACATACAAACACATACATGTTTGTATATGTGCATAGTGTGCTCCACATGTATATAATGCATATGTAGATATACACATGGAGCTACATATACACAATGTAGGTATTATATTTATACATACAGACCTGTGTATATGGTTATATGTATTGTATTTATGTATACATATAGGTATATATATATTATGTTTATATATACATATATGTGTTGCATGTCTATATCTCTGTGTATATATACATGTGTTACATGTATATATACATGCGTTACATGTATGTATGCCTCTATGTGCATGTATTTATATATTACCTCTATGTAGTCATGCGCATTATATTTACATATACATATGTATACATATACTTTTATTATCTATCTCTATCAGCATGGTCAATGCGGGGATTTGTTTCACTTGACTATGTAGTGGTTTTTTCTTTCTTATTTTTTTAATGTTGGGAGGGGGGTGGAAGGTGGAAGTAGTAGGAAGAGAATGGGGACCTGAACATAAAATAAAACTGAATTTTTAAAAAACAGGCTCATGCTCTGACTTTGCCACTTGGCGGCTGTGTGACTCTGGGAGAATCGTTGAATTTTTCGGAGCCTGTCTCTTCATCTTTAACATCAGGATACCAATATCTACTGAAATCATAGGGAGAATCAAATGAGATAAGGGGGTGGGGGTGGGGGGTGGATTTGGCAGCTTAAGTGTGAATTCCTAATGCCAGGCAGTATTTTCATGCCCTTTGATGAAGCCTGACTCTACTGTCTCATTGTGGCAAGGAGAGTTGTGCCTCACTGAAGAGGCATCCAACATGGCAATTAAAGCAGCAGCTTTAGATACATCTAGCATCCTAGAACTGGTTTAGCTATCTTCAGGGACACTCGCCACCATCAGGTGATAAATTTATTTGGTCACAGCAATTCACAAAATCACCATCTGACTGCAGAGAAGCTGGAAATGGGCCACAGAGAAAACAAATACTTCTACAAACATTTATTAGCCACCTGCTGTATGCACCAAACAATGCATAGGGTGAGACATAAGAGATCTACATCTCTTATGAAATGATTTGCCTCAGTGGAGAGAGCACCCTCTTCTCTCCCCACCCTTTCCCCCATGATGACCTTCTGGATCTTTCAAATATTAAAATGGACTATTCTTAGTCATTTTCTTGTTCTGTATCCGCTCCCCTCCCTGCCCCCGCCAGTGTCTAGAACAGTACAGAGCAAATAGCATTATTTGACAAATAGTAGTGGATCAGAGGAAGTCGCATGGGAAAATGGGAACAAGCATTTGTTAAACACCTACTATATGCTAGGAAAATCACCTCCTTTGAAAAAGCAATGAATTGCAAGTCAGAGGATCTAGGTTCAAATTCCACATCTGCTAGTTAATACCTGTGAGAGCTTGGTCAAATCACTGGGCCTCTGGACCTCAATTTCATCACTAATGAAATGAGGGGTGTTGGAGTAGAAGCATCATGAAAATGCTGGATTTGGAGTCGAGGACATGATTTCCAATACTGCCACTAGCTGTGTGACCCTGGGCAAGTCATTCAACCTTTTTAGGAAATGAGGAGGTTGGACAAGGTAGCTGTTAACGGCTCTTGTAGCTTTAAGGCTGTATGACTGATTGGCTCTGGGGCACTTTTGATGTGTTCTAGACCCCTCTGGCAGTCTGGAATCTGTGGAGGACTCCTTCTCAGAATAATGGCTTTAAATGCACAAAATAAAATGCAAAGTATTACAAAGGAAATGAAGTATATTGAAAAAGCTATGAAAGTAATTTTTTGGAGAAAGTGACTTGCCCAGGGTCACACAGCTAGTAAACATCTGAGGCTAGATTTGAATTCAGGTCCTCCTAACTCCAAGGCTGTTGCTCTATCCACTGCACCATCTAGCTACCCCAATTTTTTTATAAAAAACAAGTTCATGGACAAGTCAAGAATCCCTGTTCTAGGGAAATGGATACCTGTCACTGAGGAAGGAAAAATTCAGAAAAGGATCCTGAGAAACATTGCCAAATGAAGAGAGGACATGGGGAA
Organism: Phalanger gymnotis; assembly: GCA_028646595.1. Taxonomy (NCBI): domain Eukaryota; kingdom Metazoa; phylum Chordata; class Mammalia; order Diprotodontia; family Phalangeridae; genus Phalanger; species Phalanger gymnotis. The sequence continues at coordinate 119 of JAQQSZ010013214.1, read as the reverse complement.
TTTTTTTCTTAGAACTAGAGGAAATACCAATCACACTTTTGGTGTTTGTGGTGGTGGTAATGGTGGTGATGGTGGTGGTGGTGGTGGTGATGGTGGTGGTGGTGGTGATGGTGGTGGTG
>JAQQSZ010013212.1:0-11811 GCA_028646595.1 Phalanger gymnotis | reverse complement strand
TTAGCACTTAACAGCTGAAAGTACTTCCACTCAAAAGAAACAAAAGCCATGCTAATGAGACAATTTTGCTTAACAACACACATGTATATATACATATACATATATAAAACTTTGCCAATACCCTGGATGGATCTCCAGAACTGCCAGAGGTCTGCATTTTGAGAAACCCTGCTCTAGATCATAGACACATTTTGATTGACATTGGTGAAGATATTTCTCACAGTGAAAGTTCTCCAAACTAACAAAATCATAGATCCTGCCTGTATCTGAGTGAATATATTTAAAAAAATTGAAATAGTTAACAAATCTATTTTGATAGGCTGATGTCCTGACATGTTATTCCTGTGTTATACAAAGCATTAGAAAGTTGCAGATAATTACTGTTCCCATTGGACACAGAAGAAAGTGAATTACAAACCTCTAAAAGCTATTTTCATGCACCAGGGTTTCAAATGACAGAAATAATATAAAGTATAAGACATAATTTACACTTTAAAATGGTAGATATTTTCCCAATAAGCATTAAGGCATATTTTAGCTAATTTTCTATCTACTTTGTTATATAACTTTTTTCCACACTTCTGAAATATTTTTTCAGTCATACAAACACACAATAATGTTATAGCAATCCTGAAAATGTTTCTTGGTTTTTACTAAAATAAAAAAGCCATGGTTGCACAATTCAACTTCACATAATTATGGTGTACATTTTAAATATTATTTTTGTTATATTTTGTCATTACTTCACACCATAAAACTTCTACAAGACAGCTATAATATGTTTTCCTCAAGCTTGCTCTGGTCTTTGAAATGAGAGCCTTGCTCCACTTAGACCCCCATAATGTATTATAAGAGAGACTAAACAATGATAATAGTCTATTTCCACACTTTAGAAATTGATTTTGGAATGGCTTCATCACTAGAAGCAATGACATTTTTTTTTTTTTACAATTGGAGAAGGGTGGGAGTATTCTATCTGAAAAACAATGATTGTGTTGCAATACATGAATTTTCAGAGTGACATGCCATCACAACATTCTAAGTAATATCTAAGAAACAAGGAAGGAGATGTCTGGGGATGGCTTTCAGGAATATTGGAAGCATGAAACGGTGACAGTATGATAAAAATGTTTACAAGCTTCTAATGTAGATCTTAGGTTTAAACCCCCTCCACACATATGAACATACACTCTCCACTCCTATAGCAATCAGGATAGCTGATAGAATTTGTTGAATAAAATAAAATTATTTCTTATAAAACTAAGAGACCTTTCACAATTTAGAAATTAAACCTTTCTTAAAATTTGGGAATGATACCATAATTTGACATGCTGAATTCAGGATTAAGCACTGACTTCTATGATAGATAAGAAAATTAAAGAACTATATGTTGCTGTGAGACATGATTTTACTAACTACAAATGGTTTTTATTCTTTTAGCTTTGGTTCAGTGAATTCTGGTGCTCTTTTGAAAGCTTAGTTATCTGTATGACTCTCCTAGAAGTATCTTCCAAGTATTTCATTTCATTGGGCCTTGAGCTGGCATCTCAGATACAAAACATGAAATGCTAGGTGTCTGTTTCTTTTATTGACACACAAAACTTTAGAGGAGGAAGTTGCTCCTCCTCCAAATCCCTGCTATTTCAACTCCTCTAAACATGCATGTGATCTTATAGCAATGGGTTGAAAGCTCTTCTAGAATCTACCGAGTCTGATTCAAAATCGACTTATTGAAGTTTTTTCTTTTCCTTCTAAAGATTTTTTCCGCCATCTTTAGAAATTCAAGAAATGCAGGTGAATTTTAAAGAACATTTAAAGTAAAAGCAATTTCATTGGGTACTTCCAATGTGTGTAGCAATGGGGTAATTTAAAAGAAAAAAAAACATATTTTATGGGAGGGGGGAATCCCAGAAGATAGAAAGTGCCAAAAGAAGATGCCTAAGACCCCCAAAGAACTGTATAGAAGACCATAGACTTCAAATGATTATGGGCTCTCCTCCAGTGACCAATATGTAAGGTTGGTCCAGTAGGAAGTTCATATAGATTCTAGGTAAGAAAGAATGTTATGAGCTCATTAAGGTAGCAAATAACAATTGCCATCTGTATAGGTCCTTCCAGGTGCTGGGAAGCAAATGTGGTGAAATGAGTAAGATAGGCACCGTTCTTACCTAAGAACTATTAAGATATAGGGAAGTAGTATCTCCTATTAGTATGAACTTTGGGTGCATCTTGGAAACAACCAAGCCCAGGAGATTGGGTTAAGAGAGTTGAGATTTAAGACCCCATGAAGAGTGAAGAATTGTCTGTAATTTGGGATTTTTTACCTTGTGATACAAAGTGACAATCTGTAGATGAGAAAGAAATCGCTTTGGGTCACCTTTTAAAGAAGGGGACCAGATTTGTATAGGAATGGAGATAAGATCCAAGCTAATTATGAATATTGATGGATCAAAATCATACCTGGATTAAATATCTGAAACAAAATCTCCATAAAAGCAAACATGAGTATACTCTGAGCATTCTCAGTTGGTCATAAGACATTTACTCAAGACTGTAACATAAAGTGGAAGTAATATGGAATAGTTAAACTTAGAATGTCACCAAGAAAGTGATTTCCTTAGATACTATTTGCAATTTAACCCTAACCCCTAAGAAGTACATAGAGCATTGGACTGGCCTGTGTCAAAATGAAACCAATTACTTCATTGAAAAGACCTCAAGAATACAATCAAGATTGCTAAGTGTTTAAGGGCTCATCCTCACAAGGGATCATTCTTTTTTTTTTCCCAAGAAAGTTCATAAAGACTTATAAGTAAAAAATGGAGGGACTATGATCAATGTAGATGACAAAAATGGTATCACTAATGAAATCTAGCATTCTTTCAAGTACTGAAGTTACACTATGTACAGCTACCAGCAAGGCATCAATTGCTATGGCCATTATTCTCTAATATCAAAGGTTTACTTGAGAGGCCTTGCTATTTTAGAGATCAAAGCACTACCTTTTCTTAGTTTTTCAAGATGCAAAGGTATTCTTCTTTCATCTCTACTCAACTTTTATCTCCACTCATCTCTCAATCTTATATCCTTCACATTAATTGGATACCTTTAGTGTACTTCTATGGGGAATCAGTGTGGAACTGATATCAGAAGATAGTTTTTGCTATCAGTTATATGACTTATGAGCTACAGAAGATTGGTTGAGCTATTTAATGTGCATGAGCCTCCATTGAGTCAAATGTAAATGAAAATAATAACACCCAATTTATATCACAAGGATTTGTGGACAAAAACATTGCTTTATAGCCTGTCTTGACATAAGTCTGTTGAAAAAAGATAGTTTGGGAATCTGTAAGAGGCCAAAAAGGTCATAAAAGCATTAAAGAACAAATACAACCATTACATGTACTGTTTTGAAAAAGAAATTATTTGGGACATACACATGTTAAAATTTCTATGGTCATCTTAAATTATAAATTCCTAGAAAGGAGGGAAAGACCAGAACTTACACATTTAATCCTTTCCCATGTTCTGTGGCTTCTTTCACTCCAATATCTCTTGCATTCCTCCCTTCAGTATGCTCTGCACCAGACTGGCACTCAATCTCACCTGTCAGTACATATAACATTGAGTCTAGCCTAATGAATTCACAGTACTCCATCTCACTTTTTGTTATATTCACATGCATTTTAAATTTCAGACACACTTTAAAAACATTGAGGAAATGTTGAAAGATATCTTAATATGTGGAGAATCTGAATGATACTGAAAGATGGCTGGACTGATTTTTTTTTTTTGAAAATATAATTTTGGCATTGTGTAGACAACCTGATAATATTTTTACAAACTCTACTAGAAAAATCAACATAATTATCATGGTGACAAATATTACATTTTTTCACTGTAAAAACCCTCAATTCTGAGAAATGAGTTGAGGAAAATGAGTGAAGATCAAAATTACAAGCTCACCAGAAAATGCACAACTAAAAAAGAAAATGAATTATATGTTTTCTTGGAATGCGAATCCTTAAATACAGTTCACAAATCATGTTTTTTTTTTTTCTCCATGCTTTGAAGAGTGGGTTCTCCCACTACATAAAGTGAAAGAGATAAAACTCTTGTTTTTGGAAGATGAAAGAAATACTTCCTCAACACTTCTCACTAGACTTTTCTGTTGCTACTACAAAGAGACCCAAACAGTGGGAAACATGGACATATAATGTTATATGAGGACAAACAAGATAGGGATATAGCTGATGAGTCACATATAGGTATATCATCCTGACAGTACACTTACCCTTGTGGACATGATGAAATAACTTAATAGATGGCTCTAAAAGTTTCTTATAACCTACATTAGCCAGTACCCAAAGAAGCCATATTATCACTGCTTAGTACTGTCTTTTAGAATCCTCAATTTTTTTTTTTAAATTGCAGATCATTTTCTATAGGAAGTTTTTCTCAAGCTTCTAATTGTCAGTGTTATCTTCCCTCTCAAACTGTCTCATATTTACTTATCTTTTCACGTATTATATGTGACATCTCCATGAGGACAGGTGCTATTTTTCATTTGTGTTTATGTATTCTTTAGATTCAAAGATTTTCAGTGCAGGTACTTAGAAATACCTCATACCCCAAACCAATTTATTACAGCCCAGGCTTTAATAAAACAGAATACTGAATTCAGTTTATATTTTATTTTGATTTTCATCCAGGTTAACAATGCAAAAGGGGGCTATGAACAAAAAATGTTGCAGTTTTGTATTCTTTATCTCATAAGAGTGGACATGCCATCAAGATCCCTCTAGTCCATCGAATATGCATCAGGATCATTAGTTTCGGTAGATCCTGAGAATCCTATGATTCTATAAGATAATTTGGCAGTGAGTTGACTAATTTTCCAGTATGCTTTATGGCATAACTGTCATTCCCCTGTGATCATGATTTGTAAATATATTGAATTATAAAATACAGAATTAGAAAGAAACTTAAATATTATCCATTCCAATATCCTATATGGTACAAAAGTTTTTTTGTTTTGTTTTTGCATATTCCATAAAGTTACCTCTGGCTAAATGTCTCTCTTCACAGGGAGATCTCTGTGTCAGGAGGCAGTCTATAATTGGCCAGTTAGAAGTTCTTTCACAGATCAAATCTGGGCATCTAATGTGCACCTGTGTTCCCTGTTCTTCAGTGTTCATGACAGAAACTGACTTCCAAGATGCCACTAAATGTCTGTGGTGGCCTACTCAATGGGCTGTTACTATAACAACTTGGCCCCTTAATTCAAGATATGGTCAAGGAAAATTGGGAATATTTTATAAGTTAGTCTTTACTGTCCTTTTCTAATGGTGCATCATAGTAGGGAGATACCCCTGAGTCCTCAAAGACTATCTAATCCCAAGCTCTCTGAGAGTTGCTACCAAGACCAGCTCAGAGTAGCTTGGAGAACCTCAACACCAGAAGACTAGTAGCCAAATAATTATTTATTTTTCAAATGATTATTAGTAAAGCCATCTAAAAAAGATCCCCTGCCCCAGGGGCAGAGTGGGCAGAGGGACATTGCCATGTGCTTTAATAGATTATCCACACAAAAAATATAATGATGATTTGAACCAAGAATAAAAGAATGGAAATTTTCACCCTGGAGGTGATGGCTGAATTCTAGTGAGAATTCAGCATAGAGAGCTGTTATAATGTGTGAGGCTTATGAAAGCCAGATTTCTGAATTATCTCCATTGTACATGGATCTTCTTGGTATTTTATAAAATGAGACTTTTGTGGAAACCAGTTGTAATCATATTAAATAGCTTTTAAGATATTCCTAAAGTTGCTTCAATAAAATGCATATAAGTAGGAGTTAGTATAATTATTGTAATGGAACTTGCCCTAATATATGCAGCAGAAAAAAAAGACAGACTACTTCAGTTATGTTTCCTATATTGCTAAACAACTGTCCCCAGGTGGAACTGCAGTGAAAAGAGAGTGGGGGCAGAATGTCCTTGCTATAGAGTTCTGCTCTTTCATTCATCCTTGACAATGTTTTAATTAGAAATACAAAATCATTTCATTTAACTAAAAGCTAATGGTTTTCCTTTTCTCTCTCATCTTTCACATGGCTCCTTTTCATAGAGAGATTACTTACGTGGAATAGGAAAGAAACAATATTAACAGTTTTCCATGAGGACACACTTCTCGGGGAGGTTATAACATTTTTTTTTCTTTTCATCTGGAATTTTTTTAGGGGATACAAATTTTTGGAAAGCAGTTGGGCAGTTAAGCCATAAGATCAAAATATTTAAGCAGCTAAGGACCCATTCTCTAAATTTCTCCAAATAGCATAAACCCAGTTTTAAAACCTGGGGCATTTTGCATGCTACCATTTAGGCATGACTCTATATTGATATAGAGAAATCTGATGGAAGACCAGGGACCTGATTGAAGGACTGAGTGCACGCAACTGCTTTTGAAAAAATAGATGTTTTTTCAACTCTGACATACTACCTCATACCTATCAGATTGTCTAACATGATAGAAAAGAAAAATGACAAATACTAGAGGGGATGTGGAAAAACTGGGACACTAATATACTGTAGTGGAATTGTGAACTAGTCTAACCATTATTTAGAACATTTTGGAGCTATGCCCATAGAGCTATAAAACTGACCCAGCAAAGCTACTACTTAGTCTGTGTCCCAGAAAAAGCAAAGAAAATGGAAAAAGACCCATTTGCACAAAAATATTTACATCAACTTTTTTGTGTTGGCAAAGACCTGGAAATTGAGGTTAAGCCTATAAATTGGGGTATAACTGAACAAGTTGTGGTATATGATTGTGGTAGAATATGACTGTGCTATAAAAAATGACAAGCCAGAAGGTGTCATAAAAACCTGGGAAGACTTGTATAAACTGATGCAAAGTGAAATGAGCAAAATCAGGAAAACATTGTACATAATAACACCAATATTGTAAGGATGATCAACTATGAAAGACTTAGCTATTCTGATCAAGCTAATGTGCTAAACAATTCCAAAGGACACATTAGAAAATGCTATCCAGAGAGAGGACTGATGAATTCTGAGAATAGAGCTTACATTCCTTATTTTTTCTAGTGTGTGTATTTTCTTTTGAAACATGACTAACATGGTAATGTATTTTACATGACTTCACATGTATAATCAATATCATTTTGCTTGCCTTCTCAAAGGGTGGTGAAGGCATGGGAGGGAAGAAGAGAATTTGGAACTCAAAACAAAAAAAAAAGATGTTAAAATTTTAACATATAATTGGGAAGTAGCTAATGAAATAAAATGTGTTTTAAAAAGAATTTTTTTTTTGCACATGTGGTGCCACACTTTTGAATAATGATTTCGGATTTTAGGGGAGGGAGGAAGACTACGATTCATTACGTTTTGATTTTCAGCTTGCCTCTGTAGATATTTGGATGAATTTCTCTTTGGCTGTGACCTGTACCTTTCTTATAATTTTAGTTGAAATCTCAGGTCGCTATCAGCAAAGAACTTATTCATTCTGTGTATTTTCTGACAAATTATAATCTGCATAGATACTCTAATTGTTTGTTGTTTTGTTGGATAAATGGTTCAACCACTATTTGCCTTTGTGTAAAGATATGTTAGTAGGAAGGAGTCAAACTTGTGATGTAAGTCAAGGGCTATTGATTTAAGAAGCAACCCTTTGTTCTGAACGAGAGAGAGAGAGAGAGAGAGAGAGAGAGAGAGAGAGAGAGAGACAATGCCTCCTAGAGTAGGAGTTGCTGGGAATACATAGATATAACTTATCAAGTATTCCTCTCAGAGACTGGAAAATAAAAGAAGCACCTAGACTCATGGTCCTTCTACTGCTCTCCTCAAGGCAGGAATCTCAGTTTCCCCTGGAGAGAGGTGGTCAAGATTTCAGAAATATCTATTAATGTCTTACTCAAGCCAAATTTGAATGACCCATGTGGACACAGATATTTTATATAAGCAATACAAATCATTAAAATAGTAGTCTCAGAGACTAAGTTAAATTAGAGTTTTTTGTGTGAAAATTCCTTAAACACAGTTTTGTCATGAGTACATGAAGTACATACAGACTCTTTAGCTAAATAGATGCAATAGGTCATTTTCTCTTTTACTAAGCTCTTAGGCTTGCTGGCTGCTGTAACAGTAATTAAGGTGGGACTTTTTGCTGTTGACCTTTAATAATTCTGACCTTTATTTGAATGGGGCAGATAAAGTAGGATGTTTTTGTATTTCTCAGCACTGAGACAATTGGGAGCCATTGATTTGTATCTGATGTGATATTGGAGGTGAGGAACTTCTCCACACCCAGCCTGGGTGAGGTCAGGGCCCTCTGGGCCCTGAACAGGATATATAAGCACAGAGGTTAGTGTTCTCAACTGGAGCTCTGAGATACAGCAGGAGTGGCACATGACTGGGCCAGCCATTATAATGAGCTCCCCGGCTGTACACCCAAATGTTGAATCATATTTGATTTGTAATTCAGGGTGCTGGTTTTTTCCCCTGAACTAGGCAAATTTTATTTGTATGCTGGATTAGAATAAGATTGTTAACCCCTTAATGTTGCTTTCCTTAAGTAAAGCAGATCAAAAGGACCTGTGTTGGCAGCTTTCTGGATGCTGGTTGTTGGTGGATCTTATACCCCCATAGAAGCTGCTAGCTGGATTGTTGATACAGCTGGTCAGGTTGAAGAGTTGACTGTGGTTTAGAAGAAAATACAATTTTTGAATCTCAGGCTGTTTACATATGTGACATGTTATAATATATGTGATATGACTATATATGTGATATTACCATATACATAACAAAGGTGAGATATCATTCTAGTACACCTCTATGGGGCATTTCCTGGCTTAATTCCACAAGTTAATGAATATTAAGTTTTTACTCATAAGTATTACTATTAGAATTTTGAGTATATTTCTCTTTCTTAAAAGAATTTCTAAACTATTGAGACGGAGAATGAATCATGGATGTTTCCTTGCTATTGAATTTAATAAATTGCGGTTAGAATATTCCATTTTGGAAACTCTTAGCATTTTTCTCCAACCATACTAAAAGGTCACAGCACTTTATAACTGAAGGAAATAAGAAAATATTGAAAGTGAAGTGAGAAGGAAATGACATAAATTAGGGATAAAGTCAGAGGGCAATTATTTTCTAATTCTTGTAGCAAATTCAGTTTAAGGTGCAGGGCAGCAATGTTCAAATTCAGCTTTTCTCTTTGTATAACAGATTTGTGGAGATGAACCTTAAATAATTTGTATTAATGTAGAAAATAAGTAGAGATGAAAGAGCTTATCTTCAAAGGAAATTACAAGGGCAGATTTGAAATGCTGGTATATATTTGATCATACAATATGCAAAAGTTACGTTGTATTCACCAGAAACAATGAATCTTTGGGCTGGATGGTTTCATTTCCTTCGTAAGGATAATGGTTTTCAAGGTTCAGTAAAATCCTCATTTATTGGAGAAAGAAATAACCTATCAAGCAAAATTTAATGATTAGTGAGCATGCTGGATGTATCTCCTGATACCTCATTTTATGGTAAGTAAATTAAGCTCAAATGAATGCATACCAGTAGGAAAGGCAAGCTGATACCTGCTAGTTGACATTTATATGGTGCTATGAGTTTTGCAAAGTGTTCTATGTATTTTATCTCTTTGGATAGGTTCATGTTTCTTTATAGATAAAGTGTTAGGGTCTCATTCAAATAAGCAATCTTGTGACAGTACAGGTTTTTTGGTTCCTGAAGTATATTATCTTGAGTCCAAACTTTTATGAATAAAAAATAAGTGTTCATGAAATTATGGAAATAAGCCCTATTATTGATGAGATCATTCCTTTTATAAGAATCATAGTTTTTTGGTCAATATTCTTCCTGGGGAGATTAATGAAAGGATATGTCAGAAAAAAACCCACGATTAAATATTTATGTTCTCAAATATAGGTCATGTTGACTGCTGGATCTATTCTTTCTTAAAGACTGTTGTCTCAGATCTAACACCTTTGCTAAATAGAGAAGTAATAAGTAGACAAGATGTGGGAAAAGGCAAAATTAACTTACTGGTGTTCTACTTCTGACAACTATAAAAATTAGCTCACCTACAATGTGGCCTTTAGGGGAAAAAAAAACTTTTATATACATGAACTAAGATAAAGATTAAAGATATCTTACTTTTCTTGAGTTGACTCATAAACCATAAAGCACTATATACATGCACAGTATTCTCGTGATTGTGATTATTATTCTTTTAAAAAAAGAAACCATGTAATACAATGTGGTAGGGTTTCGTTCTGCAAGAATACCAAGAATATTCTAGGTAGTCATTCATTGTTGAGATAATGCATCAATACTCTTATACTGGTAGGACACAGAGGAAAGTTCATATGCAAGCTTTTTCAATTGTAATATCACTCCTTTCCAATTGTAAAATTTACATTGATCTAACACATTACTGAAGAAATAAGCTCAGTCAGAAGAGAGATTAAGAATGATGGAATATGAAAGATGCAGCCAGCATGAACATAAAATTCAGACAGCTAGCTAACCTACTTGATTATATCTATATACAATTTCAGGATTGATTATTATGAATTCATCAAAATTCTGTTGTTTTTTTTTTCACTTTCAACCTATTTCTCAGCATTCATCATTCTATTAATGTGAAAGTTTTATCTAAATATGAAAGTAATGAACATGGAGACAGGAGTCTTCTACTCTCTTCCCTCACTGACTGATTCTAACTCTGAACCCTTTGTGGAACATTTCTGAGTCTGTTTCACTTCTTGCATAACTGACACATACTCTTATTCAAGGTACATGTCTCAATTCTATCTTTTTTAAATGGAGAACCAAAGTACAGTCTATTACTGTTGATCCAAGAATTTGTGTAAAGAAACTATTTCCATGTATTATCAGAGGATAATAATGGGATGTTTACCTGGTTTCTAAAATGGATAATCCTTCAGAATAAATATACTGCCTGGTCTCAGTTCATATAAAAATCAGTATTTCATACAGGAAAAAAAAAATACCGGAAGGTATGTTTGTAAGAAGACTGAATAGAATCTTCTTTATCAGTGGGTTCTAAAATAAAGCAGTATTTTCCTCTCCAATAATTCTCATCTTTCAGGGGAAGAAAAAAAGAAAACATAATCATAATATGAAAAAACTGGAGTTTGGGGAAGGCTGGATTTGGAGTAAAGATGGGTGCTGGACAGCTACTTGCTAGTGCCTTTTCACTTGTCAGTGCCTTCACTCTATTGATTACTTCTGTTTATGTATATGTCTTTTGTGGACATAATCTTTTTCTTGCTGTCTCCTCCTTATGACTGAATTCCTTGAAAGCAGAGACAGTAATAACTTTTTTGTAGATCTAGAATTTTGCACTGTGCCTGGCACCTACTAAGTAGGTGTTTAATAAATGTTTATTGTCTGGCTAGCTGAATAATGAGTGTCTCACTATTAGCTTACCAGCACCAACAAGCTGAAAAAAGTGGCTACTAGTGAGAAGCCTATCTGTGATCAATAACAACAAAAAGAAGATATCCAGAACAGGTCATTCAAGGTGAGATCATATGTCTAAATTCTCATTCATTCATCAGTCCTATGATAATGCTGGAGTTGGCTTTTTATAATTATATTTACTGACTTCTTGACCTAGCTGGCATGTAGCTGCCTCTTAGAACCCTAGGTCTCCTCTGAAGCTCAAGCCAAGCAGTGTCTTCTATGTGAAGTCTTTCTTAATGTCCCTTACTTCTAGTGTCTTCCCCTCAAAAAAAAA
>JAQQSZ010013211.1:0-11811 GCA_028646595.1 Phalanger gymnotis | reverse complement strand
CACAGGTTTCACACCTGACAGGGCCCTGGGCCTGGGGCTTAGCACTTAACAGCTGAAAGTACTTCCACTCAAAAGAAACAAAAGCCATGCTAATGAGACAATTTTGCTTAACAACACAAGGTCTTTGACTTTGTTGAATTCTTCAGGCTGTATGTTTTGGTCCTTTTTTTCACCAACGAAAGATTCCAAAGTCTGAATATGAATATGCGTACATTTTCACTGCCTGGCCATGTTCCCAGCCAACTTACTTGACCCTTGAGTTTTTCAGCGGGGTATGACTGCTTGTAGAGTACAGAGTACTTTGTTCCAAGCTTGAGGTGATGTGATGTTGATTTCAGAGCTATTTCTATACAGCCACCTCTGCCATACCAGCACTCCTCCTTCCTCAAGGACTACCAACCTGGACCTGACACAAATCATAAGCAGGCCGTGCACTCCTTCTCTCCGCCATTTATTTCCTCCCACCAGGTGGGCCTGGGGCAGTAAGTAACTGCAGCTGTAGTTTTATAGCTGCACCACCCCTGCTGCCCCTGGGGCAGAGGCCAAACTGTGAACTCTGCCCCCCATAGCTTTTCCCACTTACCTGTTCTGTTGTCTTTTTTGTTTGTGGATTGAGAAGTCTGGTAACTGCCACAGCTCACTGATTCAGGGTGCTAGGGCCTGTTCTGCCTGGTTGGTCCTGCTGATGCCCACGCTGAGCTCTGCTGCCCTTCTGCTCCTTGTGTGATAGACCTCATCCAGTGACCATCCAGGCTGTCCTGGGTTGGATTCCTGCTTCCCTCTGCTATTTTGTAGGTTCTGCCATTCTAGAATTTGTTCAGAACCATTTTTATAGGTTTTTGGAGGGACATGGTGGGGAGCTCATGCAAGTTCCTGCTTTTCAGCCACCATCTGGGCTCTGCCTTTTCATCAAGAATGCTTTAAAGTTCTCTATTTCATTGAAAATCCATTTTTGCCCTGAAGTATTATACTCAGTTTTTCTGGGTAGGTGATTCTTGGTTTTAATCCTATCTCCTTTGACCTCCGGAATATCATATTCCAAGCCCTTCGATCCTTTAATGTAGAAGCTGTTAGATTTTGTGTTATCCTGATTGTTTTTCCACAGTACTTGAATTGTTTCTTTCTGGGTGCTTGCAATATTTTCTCCTTAACCTGGGAACTCTGGAATTTGGCAACAATATTCCTAGAAGTTTTCTTTTTGGGATCCTTTTCAAGAGGGAATTGGTAGATTCTTTCAATTTCTATTTTACCCTTTGGTCCTAGAAATCACAACAGTTTTTCTTGATAATTTCTCGAAAGATGATGTCTAAGCTCTTTTTTTGATCATAGCTTTCAGATAGTCTAGTCACTTCTAAATTATCTCTCCTGCATTTATTTTCTAGGTCAGCAGTTTTTCCAATGAGATATTTCACATTGTCTTCTATTTTTTTTAAAATTTTTTTTGGTTCTGATTTTTACTTTCTTGATTTCTCACAAAGTCATTAGCTTCCATTTGCTCCATTCTAATTTTTAAGGAACTATTTTCTTCAGTGAGTTTTTGGACCTCCTTTTCCATTTGTTCAATTCTGCTTTTTCAGGCATTCTTCTCCTTGTTGGTTCTTTGGACCTCTTTTGCCATTTGGGTTAGTCTATTTTTTAAGGTGTCATTTTCTTCAGTATTTTGGGGTGTCATTTAGCAAGCTGTTGACTTGTTTTTTCATGATTTTCTTGCATCACTCTCATTTCTCTTCCTAATTTTTCCTCCTCTTCTCTTACTTGATTTTCTAAATCCTTTTTGAGCTCTTGCATGGCCTGAGACCAATTTATATTTTTCTTGGAGGCTTTGGATGTAGGAGTTTTGACTTTGTTGTCTTCTTCTGGTTGTATGTTTTGATCTTCATTGTCACCAAAGTAAGATTCTATAGTCTGATATTTTCACACTTTTGTTCATTTTCCCAGCCAATTACTTGACTTTCAAGCTCTTTGTCAAGGTAGGGCTTTGCTTCCAGAGTGGAGAGTGTTCTGTCTCAAGTTTCAGGGGTTTTGCACAGCTGCTGTCAGAGAACTTCTAGGCCCTTGTAAAATTTTCAGTTGTCCTAAGGTAGTATGATCAAAGGAGAGGTATTTACTCCTGTCCTGGCCTGTACTCTGGTCTGTGAGTGACCTCAAGTACTCTTTTCTATCATGGAACTGTGAGAAGGATTCACTCTCTGCAGTAACCACAAGCTCTCCTATGCCAGTGCTCCTCCTCACTCTAGGACTGCCAGCCAGTACTACCACCTAGATCCAAGCAGGGTAGATCTTTGCAATCCCCCTCTCAACAACGGCTTGATATCCCCACTGTCTGTGGGCCTGGAACTATGGAAGCAGTTGCTGACGCTTATGCTGCTGCCATCACTGCCGCCAATGCTGCCTCCTCCTCCTCCCGGGGGCTAGAGATGAAACTCTCTCTTCTTTCACCCAGGTCTGACAGAGTTTCCCCACTGCTTCTACTTTGTCTTTGGCATTTGTGAGTTGAGAACTCTGGAAACCACCACAGCTGCCAGCTATTCAGTCCCTTGAGGCCTACTCTGGCCCAATCTCTGCCAGTGCAGCCCGTGCTGGAATGCACTCCACTCCAAGCCTGGTGCAATACACCCTTCCTTTTGGCCTACCAGGTAGTCTTGGGCTGGATATTTGTTCCACTCTGTCATTTTGTGAGTTCTGTAGCTCTAGAATTTGCTTAAAGTCATTATTACAGGTATTTGGAGGTGTTGGGGGAAGAGCTCAAGCAAGTCTCTGCTTTCACTCTGCCATCTTGGCTCTGCCCCCGAAAGAGAACTTTGTTGCTGATTTTCCAAGTTGTCCTGGGCTAGAAATTTGTTTCACTCCACCTTTTTTATGGGTTTTGCTGCTCTAGAATTTGTTTAGAGTCATGTTTAAAAGGATTTTGAGAGGCTCGTGTGAGAGTTCAGGAGAGTCCCTGCCATTACGCCACCATCTTGGCTCTGCCTCCTAAGATACATATTCTTAATTAACCAAAGGTAAATATAAAAGATTAAAACTTTTGATTAAATACAATTGAAAATTTTTTCCTGAGTAAAATGTATACATTTAGGATAAGAGAAACAGAATGCTGGGAACAAATATTGTATCTAGTTTTTAGTATAAGAATTTCAGTTTTAAGCTATATAAAAAATCTACGGATATTCAAAGCCAATTGAGAATGCAAGAAATATCAAACCCATTACAAATAAAAATTGATGCAAAATATGTTATCACATTTTCAATGGCTGTTAAAGTAATTAGAGTGGGACTTTTTTATTATTTTCTCTTTTAGAATGGTAAAGTAATCAAGTGCCTTTGATTATGCCTTACTAGGTGCAAAGGCCCAGCCCCACACCCTTTTGCTAACTAGATGTAAAGCCCCAGGATCCCACCCTTTTGCTGATTAGGTGTGAACCCTTCAGGCCCTACAAAGGGTATATAAACTCAGAGGTTAGCATTTTGTCTGGGTCTATCACTCACTGGAAAAGGATGTGGAGACTCTGGGTAGCCCCTGGAGCCCCTTGGCCTTGAAGAACACCCAGATTTTGTTCCTTCTCTTTTTGGTGACTATGTATGTGATATCTTGATCAGACAAAGCCTGTCTACTTGAATTATGTTATTTGATCTGTTAATATTTTCTGTATGTAATTTCTATTTGTGTTTGCTCTGAAGTTCAGGGTGCTGGTTTTTCCCCCTATACTAAGTAAATTTTATATATATATATATGTATATATATTTGTACACACACACACACACACACACACACACACATATATATAATATATGTTTAATTAAAGTGAGATTGTTAACCCCTTTAAGTTGCTTTCCTTAGAAAAGCAGATCAAAGAATCTATGCTAGCACTCTTCTTGTATGCTGTTGTTAGTGGCCTTACACAGCCACAGTAGCTGGAAGCCACATTGTTGTTACAATGCCGAACTCATGAAAAAAAATAAAGAAAGAAATAAAAATCATCATTACATGCAGATGTTTAATCTCATGCCCAGCTAATTAACAAAAAATAATAAAACTACAAATAGTCAATGTTGGAGTGCTTGCGGAAAAATAGGAACAGTATTGCACAATTAACGGAACTATAATTACCATTGCTGGGGGAGGGGAGCAACAGAGTGTAGTGTTGGTGATGCGTATGATATTTTCTACCATGACTGAATGCACTGGTAGGAACTAGGCCTCGTATTTTGTTCTGAGATGTGTTTTTCTCCTCTGGTCACACCAACTGGTGTGTTTTTCTCTTCTGGTCACACAACATAGTGAATCTGACTCAGAGACAGAGTTCACCCTCCTGCTGCCCTCCATCCTGAGTGCTATGCCTGTGACTGGGGAAACCTATTGTGACTGAGAGTCAAAGCAAAACTGTACTGTGCCAGTACACCAGCCATCAAACAGGGGCTACCAATGTGGTAAGGAACATGACTATTTTGATTGAGTATGGGATGATCTGAACAAATCAAAAGCCACTATGCTAAGATGTGACAACTAAAAAATTCAGTTTCCACATGCAGTATAGCTGAGCCATAGCAGCCATAAGTGGAAACAAGGAACTATGGGAAGGCCAGAAATTTTGGGAGATTATGATGATTTCTCCATTCTATGGCACTGATATGATGGTTAGTATTGGGACATCAGATTTAAATCTGGAAAAGTACAATCATAAATTCTGCAGCTTGTTGGGCAAGAGTGAAGCCTTTCCTACACAGGACTTCTCCATCACAAGACAAGATAAGCTTTTCATCACTTTGGCCAGGGCTCCATCACCAAGTTTTACCTTGGAATGAGATTTTGACCTTCTTCAAAAACAGGAAATACATAGGAATTGCCACTACTAATCTCTGAAACAAGCCCCAGTGGTGTCTCCACCACTACCAAGAGCAGTATGAGGGTGATCTGTTCCAGTTCCAGTCTCACTTTCTTGCAGCATCTGTTGCTACCAAATAAAGCCAATTGCTTTCTGACTCTGGGGATGTACTGGGAAGATTGAATCTGCCATCTGGGCTCAGGTAGGTGCTTCACAACAAACTGGACTGGATTCTGAGCCTGAAGTGTAGCCACTTGCTGTAGCCATCACCCAAGGCAGAAATATGCTCAGGGAGCCCAGAGACCAAGCCCTGTTAAAGGAAGAAGTGACATGGAACTTAATTTATTTTCCAGTGAAAACTGCCTTTTGGGCTTGAGATGATTTATCTTTCTTTTCCCTTTCCTCCACAAATTCTTGGGACCAGAGGGAAGGTTGGCAGGGGAGGTTACCCATCCCCATCATTGAATCCAGCCCCCCGGCTTGAATTTGCCAAGATATTTTTTTTTTATTTCAGGAGCTAGTTTGGGTCATGGTCCCTGCTCCCCAAATAGACTGGAAAACTGATCTATGAACTCAAGACAATCAGCTCAGAAACAATCACAATAAGGCTCCTTGAACCCATTTTCTGGATTCAGCCCAATGTGTCACTCTACTCTTCCTTTGGCTGGTGGAGATTACTGTGCTACTGCTTCCTTCTGGGAGGACCGTTTATGATCACTCCTGCCTCAGAGCAGGGACCATGACCCAAACTAACTCCTGAAATAAAAAAAAAAATACCTTGGCAAATTCAAGTCAGTGGGGCTGGATTCAATGATGGGAATGGGCAATCTCCCCTACCAACCTTCCCTCTGGTCCCAAGAATTTGTGGAGGAAAGGGAAAATAAAGATAAATCATCTCAAGCCCGAAAGGCAGTTTTCTCTGGAAAATAAATTAAGTTCTATGACACTTCTTCATTTAGCAGGGCTTGGCCTCTGGGCTCCCTGAGCATATTGCTGCCTTGGGTGATGGCTACATAATGCTGGAACATCATCTCAACTATTCTCCAATGTTCTGCTGAGAGAGGTGAGGAGAAAAGCCAGGTAAATATTAAGATGTAGGGCTGCAGATGCAGGATCTATGATTTTTTAAAATCCTGCTTTGCCACGTTCTCAGCTTCTTCTGCTCCTGTATCAGAGACTGTATCAAATCATTGTAATAAAATGAAAATAATTTATATGGGGGGAAAAGACCTATCATTCTGGAAAACTATTTGGAATTACCAAAAAATGGCTTAGCTATTTATATCCCTGACTCAAAGATTCCATTGTGTCAAATTCATTGATAAAATAGATACTCCATACGCCCCCAAATATTTATAATAGCATATATTGTAATAGCAATGAACTAGAAACAAATTAGATCCTCACTGATTGATGAATGGCTCAATCAATCATGTCACATGAATATAATGGACCATTACTGTTTTTTTTTAATTAAGGTTTTTTATTTTTAGTTTACAACACTCAGCTCCTCATGTTTTTGAGTTCCACATTTTCTTCCCCTTCCTCTGCTCCCTGCTCCCCTCAAGAAGGCATGGAATACAACATTTTTTTTACATATACCTTTACATTAAAGTTATTTACACAAGAGTCAAGTTGTAAAGAAGAATTATGACCAATGGAATGAATCATGAGAAAGAAGAAACAAAACCAAAAAAAAAAGAGAGGAAAAAAAAGAAAAAAAGAGTGAGCAAATAGTTTGCCTCAATTTACATTCAGACTCCATATTTATTTCCCTGGATGTAGATATCTCTTTCCATCATGAGTCCTTTGGAGTCGTATTTGAACCTTGTATTGATGAGAAGAGCCAAGTCTATCAAAGTCAGTCATCACAGAATCAATGTATCTGTGGTTGTGTACAATGTTCTCCTGGTTCTGCTCCACTCACTCAGCATCATATCATGTAGGTCTTTCCAGGTTATTACGAAGTCTGCATCTTCCCCATTTATTATAGCACAAGAGTGTTCCATTACATTAATATACCACAACTTGTTTAGCCATTCTCCAATTAATGGGCATCCTCTTGATTTCCAATTCTTTGCTACCACAAAAAGAGCTGCTTTAAATATTTTTTGTACAAATGAGTCCTTTTCCCACTTGTGTGATTTCTTTGAGATACAGCCTTAGACATGGTATTGCTGGGTCAAAGGGTATGCACATTTTTAAAACCTTTTGTCGTTGTTCCAAATTGCTCTCCATAATGGCTGGATCAGTTCACAACTCCACTGACAATGTAACAATTTTCCCACATCCTATCTAGCATTTGTCATTTTCCTATTTTGTCATGTTAGCCAATCTGACAGGAGAGATGTGGTACCTAAGAGTTGTTTTGATTTTCATGTCTCTAATCAATAGTAATTTAGAGCATTTTTTTTCATATGCCTATAGATATCTTTAATTTCTTCCTCTGAAAATTGCCTGTTCATATCTTTTGATCATTTCTCATCTGGGGAATGATTTGTATTCCTATAAATTTGGTTCAGTTTCCTGCATATTGGACCATTATTGTTTTCTATGAAGTAAGGAATATGATGAATATAGGGAAAATTGGGAAGATTTATGATGACATAATATATATGATGATATGAAATGATGTTAAGCGAAGTAAGCAGAAACAAGGCAATATAAACAAAAAAATGTATATGAAAAGGATAAGTACCACAAAATTATGGAAAGTTTGTTACAAAATTACAAAGAAAAAGTTTGGTCCAAAAATGAGATATAAGGAAATATTCTCCTTTTCTCCTACTTCTTTGTAGAGATCTAGGAATATTCTCTATGGAAGTGAAAATTTTTTATATGTCAATTTTTTTTTAATGTCTTGATTGGTTTTGCAGATTTTTCCTCATTAAAAGTGATTTTTGGGATGGCTTTCTGAGAGGAGAATGGGATGGATACCAGCGGAAAATTAGGTTTTGTAAAAAAAAAAATTAATTAAATTATTAAACAATAAAAAATTTGCAACCCATACTCATCATATACTCCCCACTTATTTTTGATTCTCTATTGAAATAACTCTCAGGGAACATGGTATATATGGCAGCAAGAATTCATGCCATTTGGCATCTTTGCAATCTCCCTGAAAATTTTGTGTGACTAAGAAAGCCATGGAAATAAAATGAAAGGAAACATCTACATAGCCTGACAATAGCCATACTGCATGACAAATTACTACTTAGCTTTATTTTTCCTTTCCTCCTTGCATTGTGTTCACCAAAAATGTTTGTATGTAAATGCAACTATAAATGTTAATGCTATTTCCTCTCTCTAAGGACTCTAGAAGAATCCAGTTGCTATGCAGGTAGAAGTGATGATGGAAACAACCAGTGAAACATCCATCCCATTGGACCAAGTGCATTGTCTTCAATATTGTATCTACGACATATTATTTGTGAAATATCAGAAATCTTATAAACTCCTTATATTAGACATGTGCTATTAGACTATCATATGTTGTTCCTTTATTTAGCAAAATTCTGCTCATTAACAGTATGAAATCTGAAAGATAAAGCCACCAAAGTATAAATGGCTATGAAAAAGTTCCCTAAATTTATTGCAATTTATACTATTCCATTTAACTGTCAAGTTGTTAGATAAGTAAATCACTTAAATGTGTTTTCATTCCATGACTTACAGAATGTTTATTTTCTTTCTTTAAATTATTAATTTTTGATGTCTTATTTCCAGAATGTCAGCCAGTTACCATGGCAACTAATTTGTGTTTTATGCTATCCTTTTACATTTTCTTGTTGATTTTTTTCAGAATAATATGAAAGAACTAAGTAACAATATTACATGGAATTCTGACTAATAATACCATATATTCTGTCATTTGAAAATAGTTTCTGCCTTTCCAACCATTATTCAACATTTTTAAGATATTAGAATTGTTAAAATGTCAAAGAAATCAGGGAAAAATCAAGGATATACTCATTATTGTTTTTTTTAAAAAGCTAATGCATTGTATTAAAATATCTAGCATGTTGTTATTGTTCTATCGTGTCCAACTCTTTGTGACCCCATTCAGGGTTTTCTTGGTAAAGATACTGTAGTGACTTGTCATTTCCTTCTCCAGCTTATTTTATAGGTGAGCAAATGGAGGCAAACAGGGTTAAGTGCTTTGCTCAGGATCAGACACTTAGTAAGTGTCTGATGTCAGATTCGAACTCATGAAGATTAGTATTTCTGACTACAGACCTTGTACTCTGTTCACTGTACCACCTATTTGCACAAATATCAGCCATATAAACTGTTAAATTTTCTTCTTGGTTTCAGAATTAATATCTCATTAGTTTGGGAAAGGATCAAGAAAGTAATGAGAACAAAATTAAAAATAAACGTGAGAAAAATTATCTGAATTTTCCTAGCTAAATACTAAAAGACATGTCTGCTTTTTTTAGCTATTAAAGTAACAAAAATAAAAGCAAAAAAATTATAAGTTCCACGAACATGCTGTATTTATCCACTCAAGGTTTAAATTGCGCAAGATTTCACTTAATCTAAAATCTGACATCTTTGTTTGTTTGGCCACAACAGAAAAATGTACTTTCAATTGACCCATGGCAGAGTGTAATGTGATACTCTTTAAAAAAGCAAATACATTACAGTTTTGCTTTCAAAAACAACTTTGAGACTCAGGTGCACATGCCCAAGAGAGTTTAAAGTGTTTATCCTATGAGTATTATAAAAGAGAATATGTAGGCTTAAATAATACTAATGATGTGATAGTAGTGGTGATGATGATGATGATAATATTATTCATCAACCTGCATATCAGTCAGTAATATTTTTCCAGATTCCTTTGTCTTTTTTCTTTGTTTTCACTTTGTTGTGGGAAGTGACCATATTTAATTCTCAGAGTTTTGAGAATACATTGAAATGTGTAGCATTTATTCTCGCTACTATAGAATCTAGCACAGTGCCACAGAGGAAATTGTAACATGTGAAAGTGAAAAGGGACCTGAAAAATCCCAAAGTTCCTAGGTACTTTTTTGAAGTTATTTTGTAGCTTTTAATTAAAAAAAATATGCATGGATCACTTACAAGGTGCAGGGTACTTTGCTAGACCATGGGGATATAAAGACAAAAAAGAGAAGTAGCTATTTACTTTAGGGAGCTTACATTCTGGGAGGAAACAATACGTACTCAGATAAGTAAATACAAAGTAAGTTTTGAGAGGAGAAAGAAAGACTGGGATGATGATGGCATGCTTTAAAGAGAAGGTAACACTTGAGCTGAACATTGAAGAAATTTAAAGATTTTGCTTCAAAACATTTTAAACTTTCTTTAATTTTCTCGAAAATTTTTGTATTTTCATTTGCAACATGGTTAATATGGAAATGTTTTGCTTCTTACATTTGCAAATTTTGCAATTGTATCACATGTATAATTGAAATACTGTTTGCCTTCTCAAAATGTAGTGGAAGAGGGGAAAGGAGGGAGAGAATTTGGAACTCAAAATGTAAAAATAAAGTCTAAATGTTTTATATGTAATTGGGAAATATTTATGAGAGAATGATCTATACAAATAAATTTGATGAAAAGTTTGGCTGGAACATAGAGCATATCAGTGACAATGTGCTAATCATTGGTTTAGGAGTCATGTGAAATAAAACTAGAAATGAATGATGATATTATATTGCATGGGAATTTTAATGAGAGACAGAAGAATGCATTTTTTCACCTGAGAAGCAACTGGAAGCTCTTGAGTCAGTCAGTCAATAAATATTGATTAAGTACTTATTATGTGTGAAGTACTGTACTAAGTGCTAAGGATACAAAAGACAGTCCCTGTCCTCAAAGAGCTCACAACCAAATGCAAGAGACAAGCAAACAAAATGTACAAACAAGCAATATACAGGATAAACTGAAAATAATTAAAAGAACGAAGTCCTTGAATTAAGAGAGGTTGGGAGAGACTTCTTGAAGGCATGGGATTTTAGTTGGGACTTAAAGGAAGCCAGAGAAAGCAATAAGAAGAGATAAAGAAAGAGAGCATTCCAGAAATGAGTGACAGTCAGAGAAAATGCCCAGAGCCAATGATGGAGTGCCATATTGTAACAACAATGTTGCTAGCAGCTGCTATGGAGGTGAAAAACCAACAACAAGACCAACAACAGGAGGGCACAGGAGGTCTACTAGCATATGTTCTTTGATCTGCTTTTCTAAGGAAAGAAATTTTAAGGGTTCAACAGTCTCAGTTCAATTAACCATACATATATCCTTCACTTAGTTCAGGGGGAAAAGTCAGCACCCTAAACTTCAGAGAAAATACAAACAGAAACTACAAACAGATCAACAGACAGGCTTTGTATGATCAAGACATCACATACATACTTACCAAAAACAGAAGCACCAACATCTGGGTTTTCAAAGCCCAGGGCTCTTAACAATGGCCACCCAGAGTCTTGTCTGGTCAAATCACTCTTCCAGTGAGTAAGAGCCCCAAAATGAATCCACAGCTTCAGATCTTATATACCTTTCTCAGGGTCAGAGGGCATCACAACCATGTAACTCAAACTTATGTGAACTAGGCTTTCTTCTTCCCTAAGCAGGTCAAAGAATCTTGATTCAAAGAAACAAAAGACAACAAAAAGTCCACTTTGCTTGCCATTATATTTGAAAGGCAAGACACATCAAAGGCATTTGATTACCTTAGCATTCTAAAAGAGAAAACATGAAAGTCCCACCTTAATTACCATAACACATAAGCATGGAACAAAAAGGACATTCATGCCATTGGATCAAAGACTATGTCCGTATCTCACCAACTTTTTTTTTTTCCTTTTAGAAAATGGAAACTGCAGAAAGCAGTAACTGGCGTGAGCTCCCCACCAAATCCCTCCAAAAACCTATTAAAAAAATGGCTCTGAACCAATTCTAGAGCTGCAGAACCCACAAAGTGGCAGAGGGAAGCAGGGCCCCACCCCAGGACAGCCTGGATGGTCTC
>JAQQSZ010013210.1:0-11811 GCA_028646595.1 Phalanger gymnotis | reverse complement strand
CCGAGTGCGAGCAGGAACATGAGGCCAGTGAAAATGATTTGGCTAAATGCTATCTTGTTTTTCTGTGGCCTCCTGGTTGCTCTTGTGAGATGGGCTTTCTGGGTCTTTTTGTCAAGATGTTGGAATGGGGAGGCTGGTTCAAGTTTTTGCTGCGGTGGGGCCTAAATAAATTTCTTGTTTTCTCCTTAGAGAATCTCTCATACCTTGCGATTTCGGACCATTCAAACATATACATGATTATATTTGAGATCATAAATTCGGCCTTCCTACTACATCAGGTCACTTGAAAAGCCCAGATTGGACATGTGGTTTTTGCCTGTTTTTCGTCTTTTTAAAGGGATCACTTCTTGATTTGTGATACTGTTGCTGTCCTTTGTTCTTTCATGATAATAAATGGCTTAAGGCAGGGTGGGTGTTATTCATAGGTGTATTTGACTATTCTTAAATGGTGAGATTTGATTTTACCTGTATAGGTAAAATACTTTTGCTAGGTTGAAATTTGAAATTCCAGTTTTCATTCTTTCCCTTTTGGGACCATTAAAACACAAATATGCCTATGACAGCCCATATGAATAATTTGCATATCTTCAACTGTGAATTAAAAATATGAAAACAGGCCACGATAGGAAATAGTTTTGGGGAATCAGAGCTTGAAGGAGGGCTGGAGGCAGGGGACAAACATTACTTAAAAGGGAATTGGGAAGGAAAGAAAACCTTGACTAATTTCTATTCTCCCTAATTTTTGCCTAATGTGTCCTAAGGGACAAAGGAAGAGAACCTTTCCTGTGTGTGTGTTTCCTTTTTTAAAATAAATTATTTCTTTTACATGTCGTTCCCAATTTTTTTGTCATCATTCATCTTTCATTTTCAAAGAGGACTAAAGACATTACAGAGTGATGGCTTGACTTGCATTTGAATTGAATTTAAGTGAGCAGAGTTGCCCATAGTCATCAGTCTCACTCTTTCTTCTAGAGTCATCAAAGTCCAGTGGCAAAACAAAAGTATTTCATACTATCCCCTCACTGAACAATAATAAAATATACACAAACACAAATACACATAAATGTAAAAAAAAAAAAAACATTGTTGATGTTCAGTCATTTCAAAGTCATGTCTGACTCTGTGGAACCCCATCTGAGATTTTCTTGGCAAAGATACTGGAGTGGTTTGCATTTTCCTTCTTGAACCAATTTGATAGATGAGATACTGAGGCAAACAAGGTTAAATTATTTGCTTAGGGTCACACAGCTGGTAAATGTCTGAAGCCAGATTTGAACTTAGATTTTCCTGACTCCAGGCCTGGAGCTCTACCCATTGGGTAAACTAGCTGCCCATTACAAAACAAAAGCAAAAACAACAAAACCCTGATGACAAATATTCACAGACCAGCAAAATGAATTCTTTTATTGGGCATGCAAGAAAATGTATATTTCTTTCTGCATTTTATCAGTTCTGACAAGCAGAGAATGACACATTTCATCTTCAGTCTTCAGTTCTCTTGGCTTATCAATGTATTGGTAATAACTCTCAAGTCTTTTAAGGCTGTTTTTCTCAATGTTGTTGTCATTGCATAAATTTCTCTAATGTTGCTGTCATTGTATAAAGTGTTTTCTAAGTTTTGCTCACTTTGTTCTGCATCAATTCATTCATGTCTTCCCAATTTCCTCTGAAATTATCCATTTTGTCATTTCTTATGGCACATTATTACTGTTATACTCATATTTCACAATTTCTTTCACCATTTCCCAATAGATGGACAGCCTCTGTAGAGTTTCCAATTTTTGTCTATCATGAACAAGATGTTAAAAATATTTTTTGTATATGTTTGGCAACTTTCTGAGCATGATTCCAAATCCAATTGCTAGGTAGGTATGCTAACAGTGCTCCTGTATGGTAACTTCTTCCGTTCTCTTCCCTACCCCTACCTTTCAGCTTCCTTTTGTGTGCCATCTTTCTCTATTAGAATATTCTTGAGAGTAGAGACTATCTTTTACCTTTCTTTGTATCCCCAGACATGGTGCCTGGCACATAGTATGGGTTTAATTTTTATTGACTGACTATTCCTTAGCTTTTAAGAATTGTCAGAACTACTACCTAAAGGTCAGGGTCACTCACCAAGTATAATTAAAAATCATAGTGTTTGTGTGTCACATATAAGATTAATGCTCCTAAATTCTCACTTTAAATTCTACTAAGAGAGCACAATAGTAAATAATTCAGCATATTTTATCAAATTCAGAAAACATTAAAATGCCTACCAAGTGCAAAGCCCAGTATTGGGAATGAAAGAATGCTAGACTTGAATTCCACCTCAGACACTAACCAATTGTGTAACCCTGGACAAGTCACTTAACATCTCTCAGCCTCATTTTCTTTCTATGTAAAAAGAAGTGGCTCAGTAAGTAGAGTACTGGCCCTGGAGTCAGGAGGACCTGAGTTCAGCTCTGGCCTCAGACACTTGACACATGTACTAGCTGTGTGACCTTGGGTCGCTTAATCCTAATTGCCCTGCCCAAAAAAAAAGGAATGGGGGTTAGCAATAGCAAGGTTGTTGTGGGGATCAAATTAAAAGACATATTCAAAGTATTTTACAAATCCTAAATTGCTATATGTTAGTTATTATTATATTATATGTATCCTGATTTTTTTTAAAGAGAAAATAGTATGCTTTGATCTGTATTCAGACTCCACAATTCTTTCTCTGAATATGGATAACATTTTCCGCTACGAGTCTTTTGGTGTTGTCTTAGATCAGGGTTGTGAAAAATGTGGCCTGTGGGCAGGTGCAGCCCACAGTGCGATTTATGTGGCCCCTCTACAAGCACAGAAATTTACATAAATGCTTTAGCAAATGATGCTGAGCTACTGCAGAGCTCTCACTAAAATGGCAAATCAAAATATATTGTCTATTGTTTCAATAAAAACCTAAGGTTAGACAGTCCTGCCTTAGATCATTGTGTTACTTAGAAAAGCTAAGTCTAATAAAGTCAGTCATTGCACAATGTTGCTATTATCGTGTACATTGTTTTCCTGCTTAGGCTCACTTCACTCAGCATCAGTTCATTCAAGTCTTTCCGGGTTTTTCTGAAATCTGTCTGCTCATCATTTCTTATGGAGCAATAGTATTCTATTACATTCATATACCACAACTTGTTCAGCCATTCCTCAGTTGCTGGGCATCCCCTCAATTTCCAATTCATTGCCACCACAAAAAAAGAGCTGCTTTGTTTGTACATGTGGATTCTTTTCCCTTTTTTATGATCTCTTTGTGATACAGACCTAGTAGTGGTATTGCTGGATCAAAGGGTATGCGCAGTTTTATAACCCTTTGGGCATAGCAACAAATTGCTCTCCCGAATGGTTGGATCAGTTCATAGCTTCACCAACAATGTATTAGTGTTCCAACTTTCCCACATCTCCAACATTTATCATTTTCCTGTTTTGTCATGTTAGCGAATTAGATAGGTGTGATGTGGTACCTCAGAGGTATCTGAATTTGCATTTCTCTAATCAATAGTGATTTACAGCATTTTTCATATGACTATAGACAGCTTTAATTTCTTCATCTGAAAACTGCCTGTTCAGATGCTTTGACCATTTATCAATTGGGGAAAGACTTCATACATCCTGATTTCAAGTACCCTGATCCAAAAGGAAAGGGAGGAGGTGGGTGACATGTGCACAAGTAATCATTGTCATATAATGATGGTGTTATAAGTGCAAAGAAGAGGTCCAGACAAGATGCTTACAAAAACTAGAAAAAAGAAGGCTACCTGAGGGAAAAGGTAGCAGAGTTGGGCCTTGAAGTAATGGAGGGACAGATATAGGAGCTGGGGCTTATTCCAGGTATGGCAATGACGGTAAAGGCCAAGGTGAAAATGATGGATAAAGAGTTTAGCTAGAATGTTGAATGTATGAACTGGAGAATGAAGAAGGCCAGGAAAGGTAGGCAAGATCCAGACTAGGTAGGCCCTTGGATGTCAGGATCCAAAGCTTGTATTTTATTGAATATAGAATAGGGAGCCACTGAAGGTTACTGAATATAGGAATAACTATTCATAGTTGTATAATAGGAAGGTAGTTTGGGTAGTAAGTGTGAAACATAGAATGGAGAGAGCAGAGACTGGAGGTAAGGGCATTGCTTCAGGCGAGATAGGTTACACAGTGATGTAGAAAGATCAGAAGAGGAGAAGGAAAAGATTTCTGAGAAAAATTTCATAAAATAAATGTTTACTACTATTTTAGCTACTTGTTCTTATTTATTTTGGAATAGATCACAGGATCATAGATTTAGACTAGAGAGGAGAGATTTTAGAGGCTATCTAGTCTAATGCCCTCTCAACTTAGAAATGAAGAAAGTGAGAGTCAGCAAATTTAATTGACTTACTCAGTAGAAGCACGATTTTAACTTGGGTCCTCCTGGCCCCATGTCTAGCATTCTGTCCCCTAGGCCATATTGCTTTATATAAGACAAGCCACTCAAATGGCCCTTTCACTTTAAAGGAGCATGGAAATTATTGAACACATAATCAAACCACTGAACAGAGAGCAATTACTGTCTCTGTCCATGTGATCTTGTGCAAAAAGTTCTCTGTTTAAATAAAGGCAATGTTTAAGTAGGTACTAAACAACTTTTAAATGGGTTATGCTTTCAGAAATCCACTTAAACATTAGGTCCTTCTATTGCCAATAAACACATAACATAGATCGTTTGGTGCTATTAACCATAAATATTAGCTATTCTACTATCTCATTTCCAATAAAAGACATTTCTTGCACTAAAAGAGACACAATACAATGTGCCAAAAATATTAACTATATGGAAAACTGAATTTTTATCTAGGTTGCCTAAAGAATAATGATTTTATTCAATAGAAAAATACATGGATCTTAAGGGAAGTAATTTGCTGTTACCACTTAACAAGTTAGTCTTAAAAATATAAATATTGTTTCAGAATGAAGAAGGAATTCCTTTACTAGAAGATTGTGAGTATGTCTGACTACTCTGAGTGCTTTAGCTTATAAAACAAAACAAAACAAAAACTAGGTTTATGAGCTTTTAAAAAACTGGAAGTGCCATGAATATTTTGACCAAACTATAAATTTTGATCTAGTCTTACCTAGATTTTCCTCTCTACATTTTGGGGAGAAGTGATAGATTTTGATGCAGATGCTCTAGGTTTGAATTTCAGCTCTGGCAGTTACTACCTGCTTTGTGGGGCTTTGCCTTAGGGTAAAATGAGGTTGGCTTATCTGTATTTTTCTTGCTTCCTGCCTTCCCACCCCCACCATCATCCTCATCTACCTATGGAGTACAAGTACTACATGAAGAAGCTAGCTCATACATTTGATAAATTATGAGATTTGGGGTCAAGAAGAACTGGTTTTGAATTCTGCCTCAGACATTAGCTGTGGGACCATGAAAGAGTAACTTAACCTCTCCCACCCTCAGTTTCTTTATTTGTAAAAACCGGGGATAATAATAGCACTTACCTCATAGGTTTGTAACAAATGTTTTACCATATGTAAGGCACTCTGCAAACCCTAAAGTGCTATACAAATGCTATCAATTATTTATTTTCATTAATAACAATAATAAAAAGAATCATAATTTAATTATTTTAGGACAATGGTATAGGATATGTTCTACTCCAGACCTATGCAATTGGAATGTACAACAAATGAAAGATTTCTATGTGTAAAACAGAGGAACATGCAAGAATATCCAGGAATTCTAAGGGAAATTATCTTTTATATGGGACTTACAAAAACATTAAGTTACATGTGTTTTTTCAGAGATGTTCAAATCTCACTAAAAAAAATGAAGAGGTGGAGGCTAACATACTCACCACACTAAGTTAGTTTTGTAGAACTCAGCTGATGAGTGAACTAGTTGAGAACCTGTACTAAGCAGCTCCAGTCAGCAGGTATCAGTCAAAAATCACAGTGATAGGTGCAATTTTTCAGAGACTGGTATTAGATACTAAGTCTCCTGAGATCAATACAGGTAAAAAAAAAAACAAGCAGAAACTCTACATTTAAAAAGTCAATTAAGGCTTCAAGAATTTAAGGACTTTTTTTTCAAGGGTTCTGTCAACAAATAATTTGAATACATTCTGCACGGCCAAGAGAAAGTTCACTGGTCAGCAAGAGTCAGACTAGAGAGAGTAGAATATTAATTTTAGAGCTTCCAGACACTATTCGCATAAGTTGCACTTGGTTATGCTGTATAAACTGTTAAATTCTGACAAAGTATTGAAAAAAATTGCCTTCTTTTCCTTTAACACAAAACAAGTCCTCCTTCTAATATTGTCTTTCAAGTTATAATGGCATTGCCAAAGTGAGGGTTTAGGACAAAGGAAAATGGTCTTTATTTGAAGTCAAATGACCTGGATCTAGCACTTAATACCTGAGTGCCCTCTGAGTTACTTAAATTCTCTGAGCCTAAGTTTTGTCTGCTGTCAATTATCAATGTCCTTTCTATCCCTAAATCTATCCATCCTATACATTTTTAAAATATGTAAAATGAATATGCTTACCTAACTGAAAAATGCTTTGAAATGAAAAGTAAATTAACCCCAAATAATTGTTAGTTTCAACAGAACAAACTGTATTTAAGGAAATATACTTTAAAATAGGAATGGGGGGGCAGGAGGTGGAGAGGTATAGCAGGAAGACCACTGAACTTAGAATCACAGGGCCTAATCAAAAGAATACTATGGCAAGCAAAGAAAGGGAGGGATAGATGGAAGGAGAGAAAGGGAGGGAGGGGGAGAGAGGGAGGAAGAGAGGGAGGGAGAGGAAGAGGGAGAGAGAGAGAGAGATCGAGAGAGAGAGAGAGTCAGCCTCTTAGGTCTATATTTTGCTAGTTCTGTAGCCAGTTTAACTGAATTTGGCCTGACCCAGCCAATTTGAGTTAAACGAGATAACTCCCAGTAGGTAAGTTTAGAGTCAAATCCCTATTCTTGTGCAAGGTTGGAAAAGGTGTTACTCTTTTCATTTGAACTTAGACGGACATTAACTACCCTTAAACAGCTTTGCACATGTGGGGAGAGATCCAATCCAATATTTGTGAGGCTAGAAGCTAAATTGGACAATTTAACTGTGAGTCACAGTGCTAATCCTGTTTTATAGGTTATAAAGTCTATTTCCTGGCATTTAAACCGGCACCTTTAAAATCACCTTTTAAAAGAGGCAAGGGGATTGAAAAATGATCTGAAAGGAGAAAGGCATGAAACCAGGAGAAGATGAGTTAGGGACCAAAATGTGAGTAGTCCTTTGAGAAAGAAAAAAGTCAGAGGAGAAGAAGCTATCTGACATCATGGTGAGTGAGCAGTAGCTGATAAATAACTCAAGTTTCAATCCTTTCAGTAACAAACAGATCAAAACAGGAAAAACGCCACCAGTATGGACAGAAGCATATATTTCCCTCTTGTTGGGCAATGTGTACTCACTAAATGTAAAGGCGAACTATCTCCAAACGAAGATGCGACACAGGATACACCCCACAATAGTAATTACAATACATTTCCTTAAAGACTGAGTCAAATAGGCTCTTCACTGTTCATACTTTTCCTTTTCCTCCTCCTCCTCCTCTTCCCTCCTCACTAATCCTCTATGCAGGGGGAAGAATTTTCATCTTGCTCCTACATGGTGATGTACTGCCTGGGACACTATTTTAAGAAGAGACCCCAAATACACTTCAATTAGCTCTCAGGGCTTCACCTCCTCCCCACCAGATGCCTAGCTCTCTCTCCCCTTTCCAGCATCCCTTTCTAGGTTGTGTTCCCTTAGTAAAATGTAAGCTCCTTGATGACAGACAGACACTGTCTTAATTGCTTATATTTGTATCCATGGTGCTTAACACAATGCCTAGTCCATAATACATGCTCAATAAAAGCTCTATCTTTAGGACAAAAATCAGCTTCATTCACGAACACATTGTATACTTTGAAGATACTGCAAAAGGACCCCAACTAAAAACAGTTTCCCCACTGCTTTTCTAGAGGTTCAAATACCTGCCTTCTACTCCTCAACCCTTTGTTAAGGTCACACATTGACCAACTGACACTTTGGCATGAATTAACTTATTAGCAAGTCAATTACTTTAATAGACTAGAGGAAATAGATATAGGCAAAGTAAATTGTCTATTTTTTTCCAGAGAGGTAGGAGCCAGTATATGAGTTCAAGGAAGGTTTAGAATTTGAATTTGAATTCAAGCCTAGAAAAGGCAAGCTTAGGTACAGAACTACTACTAACAGAGACCTTGAGCAGCCAGGAGGTAATATCGAGGCACTGGAGAGAGTTGGGGAAAGGGGGCTGATATTACAAAAGGATGACAAGGGTTCTATAAAAAAGGACATAAGAGAATGCCCAAAACATTTTTCAATTATTTTGCAATTTTGCCTAAGGGCCAGGCCTGGTCCAAACCATCTATTCAATGTGCCTCCAACATTAATTTTGGAAGTTAGCTATTACACAAGTATAAACCCTTATTAGAGAAAATCCAATTAAAGTTTATTTCCTCTATTAACATGACCATATTAATGTTAAGCTTTCACCTGTTCTCCAGTTACATGCCACAGGCATTAAAAAGGATCATATTTTCTGAAAGTGCTTTGTAAGTTCTTTTTTTTTTCCTTCGGAAATTGTCATTAAAAGCTACACCCTCTAACTAAAGTCACTAAACAAGGGAGGATGGACTTTGCATTCAATCAGTCTAAAAGTGTGTGATGATGTAAGTGTCCCAAGGAAGTGGGGATGGTGTCTTCATTTTAGTCTGCCTATAGATTCAATGAAACAGTGATTACTTAAACCTAACCTGTACGGGGCCTCCTGGTTTTCCCCCTCCTTTTCTGAAAACTTTCATCAAATCAGTGTCTTATTTTTATATTCACCTACTACTTCCCATGAGAGACAGTAACTCCCTCTTTAGCTACCACTCCATTATATGTGTAGTCTGCACTATTAGAATATAAACTCCTTGAGGGCAGGGAATAAGCCTTAATAAATCATCTACCCTACTATGTGCCAGGCATAGTGCTAGGCAGTGTCAAATATTTTCTCATTTGATCCTTACAACAACCCTAAGAATTAGATGCTATTATGATTCCCACCGTAGTGTTGAGGAAACTGAGGTAAACAGATTGATATATCCAGGGTCTGAAGCTGCATTTGAACCCAGGTTTTCCTGTACTCTATGGCAAGAATTCTATTCACTGTGCCACCTAGCTGCCTACAGGAATTGTCTCATTTTGTATTTGTAATCCCGGCTACCTTGGCACAATGCTTCTTACAGATAGTTAATGAATAATAAATGCTTTTCATTCGTTCTGAAGAAAAGACCAAAGAAACACCCCTTATTAGTGTTTTTTTTAATGCCTCTCCTCTAAGATCATCTGCCACTTACATGGTATACTTCTCATATGTACAAAGTTGTTTGCATGTTGTCTCATTAAAATGTGAACTCTCAGGACAGGGACCATGTTTGCTGCCTTTCTTTGTAACACTTAGCACATTGCATTGTTTGAATTGAGAACCTGGAGAATGGTTGGGTAGATAATTTCCAAAAAGTAATGACTTGCAGGTTCTCATTGGGATCATTACAGAGAAAAGAAAACTAGTTCTATACACATGATCTGGGTTCAAATCTAATCCTTGATTGATACTACCTGCCTAGCCTTGGTCAAATAGCAACTTCTTTGGGCCTCAGTTTCCTTATTCATAAAATGAGTTTAATAAATGGCCTCTGAGCCTAGATCTTTGATTTAATTCCCTTCAATTTACTTTCTAACAGAGCTCTTATGCCTTGTAATAAATTAAACCAAAAAGAATTAGAAACAAACAGCAAAGCATTTGATACTCCAAACTCAGAATTTAACATTGTTAGATTGCTGAGGATTTCAGGTAATACCATTCTGATACCTAGGGCATTTGAGTGTCTCAGTGACAAACAATTTCTAGGACTTTAGGGTCTCTGAAGTCTGACATGTGATAATAAGATGAGGTCAGTACCTACCCAAAATCTAAAAGCATGCTCACTTGCTATTTATTAGAATAGGTGCCCCACTTCTTTCATGATTCCCTGGCAGGTAAAATTTAGGGCAGAATCACGTTTACTTTCATGATTCTGTCTGTATTACTCACCTTGCCCAATGCTGACTACTCCTAATGATGAAAAATCACATTCAGCTTTTATTCTGAAGACACAATAACACTTCCGCCTTTTGTCCACCTCACTCAGAAGACTGACTTTCCTTCCCATTTGAACCAATAAAAGCAGAATTGAGGGCTAATGGAATGATGCAATTAGCACAGTAAAGTAGAAAAAGCTGAAGAGAGAGGACCTGAAATCAAATCCTACCTCTATTGCTTGGACAAGTCATTTAACTTCCTAGGACTCAATTTTCTCATCCATAAAGTGAAAGGGTTGACCTAATGGCCTGTGAGGTCTTTTTGAGTGCCATATCTATGATCATGGAGTTAAACAATCCTCAAATCATTTCTGTTCCTGTCTTTGTCAAGTTTTCTATAGAAACTTTGCTATATTGGGTAAATACCATTCAATAAGATTAAATGATCATATGTATTCAATTACACTTGTTTATAGCTGTAATCTAAAAAGAAAATCCTTCCCACCATTGTACACAGTCTCCATGCCAAATTCTTTTTTTTCCTATTTTTCAGGCCTCAAATTTTAACCAATCAAAATTAGTTTAGTTATAAATATCTACAGTATATAAATGTCTTTAAGCTCAGAGATTGTATAGACTATATTTGATTTTCTCTTTTTCCCAGATAAGATAAGAACAGAGCAAGGATCGAGACTTTTTTATGCAGTGGAGCCCAAGGAACAATTGTATGCCCACCAGAAAACAGTATTGACCTATTTGCAAACACTGGCCAGCACAATGCCTGTGGTTTTATGATATACACAGAAGCAAAGCTGTACTTTTACAATATTATTTAGCAGTTTGCCACATAAACACCTCATTCCCATCTGAGAAAGTATCTAGTGTTTGAAATTAGCTAATTTATAGAGTATGCATTGTGTGGTCATACCACGTAAACCTATTGCCTTGCAACTTCAATCAATCATATGAGGCTAAACCATGAGATTTCAATTTTCTCTGCTGCCTGTCATTTTGACCGTCTAAAGCAACTTTTTTCTCATCATGACTTGGCTATTCACCGTAACAGACAGTGAACATCCATATAGCCTCCCCCCTCTCACCCTTTTTTCTTTTTCAACATTTGACAATAGAATTTACCTGACAAAATTTAGCTTACAATACATATAACCAAATACTGGTCAAATACAGTAATGTAGCTCTTTCCTACAGTATGACAGTCTGCAATATCATATTCTTATGATTTTTTCAAGTTTCACTTGAAACTTGAACAATTACAAAACAAATTTAGCAGGAGGCACCATAATGGTGAATGAGAGATAAGTTTTGTTGTTGCTCAGTCATTTCAGCCACGTCTGATTGTTTGTGATCCCATTTGGGATTTTCTTGGCAAAGATATTGAAATAGTTCTCCATTTCCTTCTCCAGCTTATTTTATACATAAAAAACTGAGGCTAACATAGTTAATTGAATTGCCTAGGGGCACATAGCTAGTAAGTGTCTGAGGCCAGAGTTGAACTCAGGAAGATAAGTGTTCCTGACTCCAGACCTCTACACTCCACCCACTGCATCATCTAGCTATCCTTGTTTGTTTTTTTTTTAATTTTTTTTTATTAACATCTTTAGTTTTCAGCATTAATTTTCACATGCGTTTGAATTACAGATTTTTCTCCCCATTTCC
>JAQQSZ010013209.1:0-11811 GCA_028646595.1 Phalanger gymnotis | reverse complement strand
TATCAAGGGAGTTCTCCTTGATAATTTCTTGAAAGATGATACCTAGGCTGTTTTTTTGATCATGGCTTTCAGGTAGTCCAATAATTTTTAAATGATCTCTCCTGGATCTATTTTCCAGGTCAGTGGTTTTTCCAATGAGATATTTCACATTGTCTTCCATTTTTTCATTCCTTTGGTTCTGTTTGATAATATCTTGATTTCTCATCAGGTCACTAGCTTCCACTTGCTCCAATCTCATTTTTAAGCTAGTATTTTCTTCAGTGGTCTTTTGGACCTCCTTTTCCATTGGGCTAATTCTGCCTTTCAAGGCATTCTTCTCCTCATTGGCTTTTTGGAGCTCTTTTGCCATTTGACTTAGTCTATTTTTTAAGGTGTTGTTTTCTTCAGTGTATTTTTCAGTATTTTTCTGGGTCTCCTTTAGCAAGTCATTGACTTGTTTTTCATGGTTTTCTCACATCCTTCTCATTTCTCTTCCCAATTTTTCCTCTACTTCTCTAACTTGCTTTTCCAAATCCTTTTTGAGCTCTTCCATGGCCTGAGACCAGTTCATGCTTTCTTGGAGGCTTCTGATGTAGGCTCTTTGAATTTGTTGACTTCTTTCGGCTGTATATTTTGGTCTTCTTTGTCACCAAAGAAGGATACCAGAGTCTGAGACTGAATCTGGGTGTGTTTTCGCTGCCTGGCCATTTTCCCAGACAACTTACTTGACCCTTGAGTTTTTCAGCGGGGTATGACTGTTTGTAGAGTAACGAATACTATGTTCCAAGCTTGGGGGGATGTGCCAGCCCTGCCACAGCAGCACTCCTCTTTCCCCAAGAACCCCCAATGAGGACTGGACTTAGATCTTCAGCAGGCTCTTCACTCCTGCTCTGATCAGCCACTTAATTCCTCCCACCAGGTGGGCCTGGGGCTAGAAGCAACTGCAGCTGTAGTTCTGTAGCTGCCCCACCTCCACTGCCCCTGGGGTGGTGCCTGAACCGCAAACTCCCTGTCCCCAGCAGCTTTTCCCACTAACCTACTCTGTTTTCTTTGGTTTTTGTGGGTTGAGAAGTCTGGTAACTGCTGTAGCTCACTGATTCAGGGTGCTAGGGCACGCTTCACCTGGCTCCTGGCCTTGTTGGTCCGCGCTGCCCATGCTGGGCTCTGCTCTGTTCAGCTCTGCTCCCCTCTGCTCCCAGATCCATGCGGGATAGACCTTACCCAGAGACTATCCAGGCTGTCCTGGGCTAGAGCCCTGCTTCCCTCTGCTACCCTGTGGGTTCTGCAGTTCTAGAATTGGTTCAGAGCCATTTTTATAGGTTTTTGGATGGACTTGGTGCGGAGCTCATGCTAGTCCCTGCTTTCCAGCTGCCATCTTCTAAATCAGCCAATTATTTAGGACATATGTATACATACTCTAGCTTTATGGGTGCACTAAGGAGAAAAATCCTCAAAGTTTTTATATATGAATGGCCAAAGGCAATGTCCCAAAGTATAATTAGGGACATAATTAACTGTTCCATTCCTTTCCTCACTGGTCCCTCCCATTTGAGAGTTATATGCACTGGGGAATCATGACTCATATTCCGCACTGTACTTTGTCCAAATTCAGTGTAGGAAATTGAGTGTCTACTATTTACAGTCAATGTGACTTTAGGCAAATCATTTAATCCCCTTAGGCATCAGCTATATAACCTAAAAATGAGGCTTTTCAACCAGATGTTCCTTCAAGGTTCCTTCAATCAGAGGTTCCTTCAAGCTATAAATTGATAATCCTATGACCATTTGATCTGTTTTTATGCTGCACATAGATGTGCTTAAATTTACTAAATGCTGTGAAATGTAATAATTTACTTCAGTGTCCTTTTCATCCACACAAATACAAATAACCACTTTGATTATTATTTTTTAATTATCAACTGGCTACTGTGGTAGCCTAGTCTCATGCAGGTTGTCTTACATGATCTGTGGCCATTTATCTGGGAAATTAGCAATGTGACTGAATTTGAGGGGAAATATGAAAGATAATAGATGAATATTCCTTTCTATCATTCTACCCAAGGAATTACATGAATATCCCCCTCCCCAAAGCAGACAAAGAATAAAAATTTTTAAGTATTGAAATACAAATCCAATCTTTGATATTTGAAAGATCTCGGGGTAGCTCCTGCAAGTTTCACCACTATGTCTATTGAAGACCTAGCAAAGAAAATTTCTGTCACCAAAGTCCTTGATACTATGAAATGGTTCAACATCAGATATTGACATAATTTTGTCAGTGGGAATAAAATTAAATGAGGTATTAATATCTGCTTTGCCCCTACACCCTATGGACCATGAAATCTCTCCAACTAACTTGCAGCTGAAATCTGTTGTCTCCCCCATTAGAATATGAACCTCTTGAGAGCAGACTGTCTTACTCTTATATCTACTATTCTATCTAATCTACCATTCTGTCTAATCCCTGACACTTAGGACAGTGTTTTGCACATGGTAAGAACTTAATAAATGCTTCATTTATTCATTTATTACTCAATATACATACTTACTCTACCAATGCAGAGGAAAAACTCACTGCTCCTTATAATACTAACTTGTCAGTGCTCTCCCACAGATCCTCTTTATTAGAGCTACCATAACTTTTGAAAGCTTTCCTCTAGATCCATTCACTTTTCTATGATTTCTGACAATCCAATACCTTGATGTCTTTTATTCAACTTTTTGTGTACATATCATCATTGGTAATAAATTGTAATGAACTCAATGTTTCCGTATTTATATCTAAAAATCATTCATGACCAAAATAAGTTTTCAGAAACTGACTAAAAAATATAAACTCCTCTTTTTTTCATTTAAAGTCCTTCTCAACCTGACCCCAACCTACCATTCCAGGCTTATTCCTCATTACTCCCCTTCATATTCACTATCGTTCAGCCCAACTGATCCTAGTATTCACCATCCATGACACTCCATCTCTCATCTCTGTGCTTTTATATTACTGGTCCCTCAGACTTAGAGTCCATCCCATTCTCTTCTCTGCTTTTGGATTTCCTTGTTTCAATCAAGGCTCATCTCAAATGCTGCCTTCAACATGAAGCCTTTCCTTATCTCCTTAGTTCCTAGTGCTTTAGATCCTTAATTACCTTATACCTATTTTACAGGTATAAATACAGCAGATTTGTTGCCCATGTAGCTTGTCTAAATGTGGTTTACAGTGAGCCAAAAATAAATAATATCTCTACAAACTCATATAGCTGTCTCAAACGAAAGTTTTGATTCTTTCCTAGAAGTAAACTGGAGAAGGGTACACAAGACTGGCCTCTGTGGTCTACTCAGACAGAGCTATGCAAGACTGGAATTTTATTTCTCTGTCCTCCTAAATATTGTTAGTCTAGGGAAAATGATTTTTAGCTTCAGCCTATTTTACTGCATCACAGTCACTTAAATAGTTACAGTTTATATTGGAAGGCTTGATTCCTTCCTATCAAATGCTAGTTACACAAAAGACCTTCAAAAAATAGTGAGTAGTGAGGAAACCCATTTATCCACGCAGATTGCAAACAAATCAGAGAAGTTACACAGATTAGAATATAGTACAGACAGTACAAAGTATAAATTTGCTCTTTTACTAGGACTGAGGTATCTCAGAGAGAAAGAGAGAGGGAGAGGGAGGGAAGAAAGGAGGAAGAGAGGGAGAGGGAGAGGGAGACAGAGAGAGAGAGAGAAAATGCCTCATGTTTCCCCTAAGGGAAAATTCCCTTAAGTCTCTAAGGAAGCAGGCTTGAAATCAATGACTTATGGAGGAGAAGAGCAGCTTTTCCTTAGATGTCCACCTTCCAAAATCTGTTAGCTTTCTCTCCAAGTTTTTTTTCTTATTATTCCTCAAAATAATCTGGAGCTACCGGTTTCTTCTGTCAAAGGAGGAAAGAAGAATCAGTTCTCTCTTTTCCTAAGTTCTCGAACCAACTCTGCCCTTACAGAGGAAGGATTTAACGATTCAGCATCTTCTCTACCAATGAGGAGAGCTTTATGAAAATGATGCAGGCTTGAACCCCTTTCCCAGATTGCACCTATTTATGTGCATGTAGTCTCTTACAACCTAGACTGTAAATTCCTTGAGGGCACAAAGTATTTCCCTTTTGCCTTTTTATCACTCAATACAGAGTAAGAGCTTAATAAATGCTTGCTGATTTATTGACCCCCGCATTTTAAAAATTGTGTCCCAAAATAGCATAATTTATTTGTATTTCAGGAACAAACAAGATAACATTCATTTTCCAAAATCGAAATGAATCTTAACTATGGTGTAACTCAGGTTGATCTGGGCGTGCCCATTTCAGGTAGCAAAAGTATTTCTGAATAGTCCTATGTAAATGAAAGGCTGTTGGTTCATGTTTTCCCCTTGAAAATCTGGCTGTGAGGCCCCTCCTTCCCGCTGACTGGAGATCTTGGGGGGGGGGGTGGAGTAAATATCGGAGAGCTCCTCCCAGATCCTTCATTTAAGGAGGGAGCCCAGTGTAGCTAGCTCATGGTTTCCCATCTGGCTGCTGTTCATCGTTTCCCCTGCCAGGGACCCTCCCTTCCTCACTCTTAAGTTTATTTTTATGTGTTGTCTTCCACCATCAGATTGTGAACTCCTTGAGGGCAGTGGCTGTCTCTTGCTTTTCTTTGTATCTCCAGAATTTAGCACAATGCCTAGCACAGAGTAAGAGCTTAATATAATTATTAATTGAATGAATGAATAATTTACAGGATCATTTTAGAAATAACTTGCCTTCATTTTTTTATTCCTCTTCCATTGTCAGGAGCTTTAACAAGTTGAAGTTTGTCTCTCAGCATCTACCTACAAGTAATTAATGGTCTGTAAGAAAACAATGCATACATACATACATGCATACCTACATGCATGCATGAATACATACATAAATGAATTCCTCCTTCCAGATATTACTAATGCTACTTCTGCAAACACACTAGTGAAGTTTTTCTTTTCTTATGTCTTCCTATTAAATTCAAAACATCCTTCAAAACCCAGTTCAAAGTCTGCCCATTCCATATAGCCTTTTCTAAGCTCCCAGATAGAAGTGAACTCCCCCTGCTGAAATCACTTATTGTCTGTTCCGTTAATTTTACATATATCATGCGCTAGCTGGTATGGTTCATCTCTTCATATAAATACATTTTATTTCCACAATAGATTATTAATAATACTACCTGACATTTATATAGAGCCTAAAGGTTCACAAAACACTTTATATTAATGATCTCTTTTGAGCTTCTTAATGACCCTGTGAGGTAGATTATATGCTTTAGAATAGCATCACAGCATGGAGATATAACAAGAAATAAGTAGATTGTTATCCATTGGCTGGGGACTTTAATGCTTTGGAAGTATGTGCTCTACTCCCAAAGTTTTATAAGAGATATAAAGATTTGTTCACGTTAGGAAATATTGTGGATGAAAATTTGTTTTGAAATGTATAGGAGATTAGGCAATTTTTAGTACTGTATTAAAAGTGCAAGGAATACCAACAGGGCCTGCTGAATGCTCCAATTTACAACCAGTATTGGAGTTTGTAATCTCATTGACACCTATCTCCACTAGGAACTTTATTCAGTGAAAATGTCCTGAATGTCCCTTCCTGTATCCGCAGGGCATTTTCAGTCTCTGTGACTCTTCAAAAAGACACTTCTACAACGATATCCCCATTTTAGAGAAGTGGAAGTTGCAACTAAGAGGGTTTAAGTGACATTCTTAGGGTCACACCATTATTAAATTTCTTAGGTATATAAGATCCAGTCTTACCAATATAAGATATAGTCTTAACAATAACTGACAAGATCTTCTGGTGCTACAATTTCCCAAAATGCACTATCCTCCAGTCCTCTAGTCAATGATGAGCCTTTCCAAATGAAGGGAGGCTGGTTCACACATAACAGCCCTCGCCATGCCCATACTTATGGCCCTTCAAGCTTGGCAGGGCCTACTAGGCCTTTTGCCCTATTGATTTAAGCTTTCAAAACCCAAGATTACTTCCTTACGACAATAAAGCAACAGAGCAAGGCTCTAGTGGAACATGTAAGAAATACTTCTGTACATTTGAAGATCCATTTTTAATTGTTGAAAATTATGTTAGATTAGTGAGTGCCAAATAATTAATCCTGATTAAGTCATCTAACTCAAATTTGCCAAAGCCTGCGATACCCTGTATATTTAAAAACAAATATCGGTCTAGGATGTTTCCTAGACTTTGATTTCTTCAGGATACTCAGGTCAATCTTTGTAGAAAATTGAAGTAAAGTAGATTCAGCTTTTTAAGTGTCAGATTGTAATTGAAAAAGCTAATAAATTTGGATAATATTATTTATTTGTGTGTGTGTGTGTGTGTGTGTGTGAGAGAGAGAGAGAGAGAGAGAGAGAGAGAGAGAGAGAGAGAGAGAGAAAAAGGATGTGATTGTCAAATCTCAAGAACTCCAGAGTGGTTTGTGTCTTGCAAATGTTAGGTTCTTAATCACTTCAGAATCTGCTGTAATTCTATTAGAAAAGGAAGGCACAGATTTTACCCCAGTTTATTTCCCTGTGGCACAGGATAAAGGCAGGAGGACATAATTGGGTAGAGGTATTGGGAGGGGCTTAGCAGTTCATTAATTTCATAAAATAAAAATTTTTCTATAATGTTCTTCTAAGTAGAACACACTCATCCTAGTAGCCTTGTGCAATGAATATGGGTATGACAGGGATTATTTTTTGTTTCCTAGCAAGTGAAGCAGGAGTATTGTGAGGTTCAAAGGAGACAGTGGCCATAAAGTATATTTACCAACCTTAAAGTGCTAAATAAGTGCCAATTTGCCCATTGTTGTTGTTTTTCCTATTTTTGTTGTTCTAGCTGGCCTAGAATGACCAGGCCTCCAGTCCTATGATGACTTCATTTCCTGAGAATGACTCAGGTTCAATGCTCTACCTTTGTTCAACACCTCCCCAGTTGCTTCTTCCATCCAGTTAGGAGGCTGGAGGACAGAGCACTGAACCCTTCCCAAATCCTGCCTTTATAGAGGCCCTACAGTCTTTCTAGTAACTCCAATTTCCATCAGGCAGGATGTCTCCCTTCTCAGTTTTCCTTTTCATGTTATCTATCCCCATTAGATTGTCAGTTCCTTGAAGGCAGGAATTTGCATCCCCAGTGCTTAGCACAGTGCCTAGAAAATAGTAGATACTTAATGAATATTTATGGAATTGAATCAAACCTGCTCCTGCACTCCTGCTGAGCTCAGGCAGTATTTGTAGAACATACAGGGATGTGCTGGTAAATGTTTATTAATCAGGCTCTCCAGGAAAAATGTATGTATACAGATATTTTTAAATTTAAGCTGCCTTATTAATACTTTCTAAAGTCTACACAATAAATAAACAATAAATCGAGTCCTGATTTGTAAGGATTGCTGAGTTCTGAGATATAAAAGCTCATGTTGAAAATTTGACAATGAGTTAAATTAGAAGTGCCTCTAGCACACCTCTGAGGTGAGGGCACCTCTGGAAAGCAGGCTGAATGTTGAGAAGAATTGACTTCGGTTTCTAGCAGGCTACCCTTTGCTGGATCTGCCAGTGTCTAACAGGGGCATAGTGAGTCTCTCCTTGCTGATGCT
Organism: Phalanger gymnotis; assembly: GCA_028646595.1. Taxonomy (NCBI): domain Eukaryota; kingdom Metazoa; phylum Chordata; class Mammalia; order Diprotodontia; family Phalangeridae; genus Phalanger; species Phalanger gymnotis. The sequence goes on along the minus strand of JAQQSZ010013209.1, from coordinate 4,188 downwards.
GTCTGTCACCTATTTCCCAGGACCTTTCTCAGGATGCTAATTTGGGTCATTGGTCATATATCAGTGATCGTGTGTGTGTGTGTATGAGTGTATACACACATACATACATACATACATACTCAGATACATATAAAGGAAATATAATATATGTATATATTTCCTTTAACAAACTATTTTTCTCTTAAAAATATCTTTTTTTACCTCAGAATCACTATGAAATTTTTCTATTCAAAAGGTTAGTATTTAACATCCAGTGTATTATTCAAATGTGCATAGTTTACTTTTGGTACATCGATATTGTTTTAGCTTTCTTTTTTGCTAAAAGGGAAATATTTCATTTGAGGATAATGATATTTTTATTAAATTAAGATCATTAAGAACCCCTGCAATCCAAGCTATTTGGACTTTAATATAGTTTTATTGCAGATGAAGAACGAATACAACCCTCGTATTTCCTTGGATGCAGCGATCAGTGGTGATATCCATTTTTGCCTGGAAGTGCTCCAAATCTAGCTGTTTGTGGCAGAATTTATTCACTCCTCGACCCCACCTTTGATCATCCTGTTGGCTTTACACTCAGAGCCATTGCTTACAAAAGCATAAGTTAACTATTTGCAAGGAAAACATGGTAATCCCATAGCAAAAGTGCTACCGCTGTAAATATTTTCATGTTCTAATAGGGACCTTGGGGTGTTGTTCTACAGAAACAATATCCTTTTCTTATGTGCTACAGAAAGGGAACAAGGTGTTTTAGGACTTGTTTTTATTTGTTTAGCTAGGGCTTGAATGCCAGTGTCAGCATATGTACTCCAGTGGATCATGTCGTTTGTTTCCATATTTTACATCATTGGCATGCTTTGATCTTTCCCTTGCATAGCTTTTATAATTTCTTCAACATATTTCACATGGCAAGTCAATTCATATGAAGGTAAAGGACTAAAAATGAAAATGCAATATTGGAAAGGCCCCTCCGCAAAAGTCCCCCTCCAAATCCTCACATTGGGATGAAAATTACCCTATTTAACTTCCCTTTGCCCTCACATTCCTTACTTATAAAATAAAGGGGTTGGACTAGAAGACACCTGGGGCCCCTTCTAGCTCTGGTACAGATCTAGGATCCAATGATTCCAGGTTTTCAAAGCCTATGCCAATAAAATGCAGACTCTGGCAAACCAAAGCAATGTCTTTGAGTGTGGCCCTGGGAATGGCCAACGTATCTATCACTCTAATATTAGCATAACTAAGCTTGGAAACACTCATCACCCATTTGACTGGAACGGATTGGAATTTTGGGCCATAGCAAGTTTTGAAAGCAGCATTTCAAGAGAGACAGGGATTGTGATCTTTGTTAGTGGAGGGAGTAACCATACTGTCAAAATCATGGGTCTTTGAAGCATTCCTCATTGTTTGAAGGTATGCTTCCATGTGTCCTTACAAGTGCTGCTTCTCTCCATGCTGCAACCAGTGGACCTGTAGCTTATGGCTGTAGCTGTAGCTACAGGTCCAACCAGTGGACCTATTCCATCTCTTATAGCATCTGCATGAATATTGCTCCAACATCCGTCCTCACCTCATCCCTGACCCAACAGAATTTTGTTTCAATAAACATTAATTCAGGGAGGGTAAACCATGACATCACAGAACTACGGGTGAAATTCTGCTTTGTTGTCCTTGATATAATTCCAACTACCGAGCCATGTGGAAAACACCCAGAAGCCAAGTGTTATGGAACAAATCTGTTATCTCTCTTACCAGGAAAGTTCAGGTTGGTCAGTTTCATGAGCTTGGGAGTTTTGAGTTATGGCAAACTAAACTGATTCATTGTCCACACTAAGTTTGGCATTAATATGATGAGCCTCCAGGAAGCGGGGTTTGAGGGACCAGGTTGCCTAAGGAGGGGTGGACCAGCTCATGCCAGAAAATAGGATAGGACAAAGCTCCTGGATAGATCATTAGTGGGACTGATTCATAATATCATAAGTAGTCACTATACTTCCATTCTAGGTGAGACAGGAAGATTTAATCTTGGGATGGCAAGGATAGGGAAGGGAAAGGAAGACACAGAAAAAAAAATCATAAAATTTAGCATTTGAAAGAGATATTTAGGTATCATCTTCAGTTTTCTCATTTTGCCCATGAGGAAACTGAGGCCCAGGAAGATGTGGTTACTTGCACACCGTCAATCAGGATAGTAAATAGCAGAACCAGAGTTCAAACTGTGACCTTCTGACTACACATCTTCCATATACTGTATCCTACTGTCTCCCTGTTCAAATAGATCCTTGCTAGGCAATTGTAGTCATCACTGATGACAGATTATTGGTTGTAATATTTGTGGCAAAGCAAACTTCTTAAGCCCAGCTAGTCCGTTAGGTGTTCCAACATTATGATACTGGACGGATTGAGTGTTATTAGGACACTTGAATCACTCAAGTAGGGTGACTGTGAGAAGGATAATCAAAAGAAGAATTATGTGGTTGTGCAATCATACAGTTTTAAACATATTTAAACCAGAGTCATATTTAAATATTCCTATAGAGGGGGGTTGTTATGATGGGTAGGAATCAGACCTGGAGTGGCTCATTTTGTCGGGCAGCCCAGAAGGAGAACAATCATAAATGCAAATAGTTCTAAGCTCTGTAACAAGTGCTGGGACCAGTGATCAAAAGACAGACCATCCAATTGACCTTAACCCCTCATGTAGCCCCCTGCCTTTATAAAACAACTTTATAAAATACATACAGTAGCAGGGAGCAGAGGAAGGGAAGGGAAGAGTACTCCCAAACTGTGATTTCAATGATCTGAGGAACTTGCAATGTGGAAACTCCTCCCGGTACAGATCAGCAGCTCTGTAACTTAAAACAGTTGCCTAGGAACAGTAGTCACAGAGCCAATAAGTGACAGAGGGAGTCCTTGAACCCAGCTATTTCTGAGTCTGCAGCTGGCCCTCTATTCACTGAACAGACAGGCAGCTATGTGGTGCAGTGGGCAGAGTTCTGGGCCTGGAATCAGGAACACTCAAGTTCAAATCTGGCTTCTGATACTTATTTGCTCTGGAACCCTGGGCAAGTCACTTAACGTTTGTCTACCTCAGTTTCTTCAACTGTAAAATGAGGAATATAATAGCACATATTTCATAGGGTTGTGTCTCAAATGAGAAAATATCTGTTAAGCACTTAGCATAGCACCTGACATACATTAAGTGCTTAATAAATGTTTATTACTCACATGTATGTAATGACTATTATGTGATATTATATGTATATGTATATATTATATTGTATATCATATAATGCAATATATATTATATTGCATGCAATATTATATATGCATTATATATGCAATATATTATATACGATATATCATATATACATATTATAGTTATCTTATAGGTCTTTACAATCTTGATCCTTGCTCTCTTTCCAGCATTCTTATATGTAATTCCTCTCCACCGCAGTCTGTAGTCCAGGCACAATCACCTACTTCTTCTTCCTAAAACACCATATTTCTTGTCCATGCCTTTGCACTGGCTATTCCCCAGTTCTGGAATGCTGTCCTTCCACAACCCTCTGCCTCTTAGAATTCCTGCTTCCTTCTATATTCAGCTCAGTCATCTCCTCTTGAAAGTCTTTCCAGGTCCTATAACTGCCAATGCCAAATCCTCTAAGATTACCTTGTATCTCTATTTCTCTTCTTTATAGCTGTGTACATTGTTTTCTCCATTAGAGTATAAACTCACTGAGGGCAGGAATTGTTTTCCACTTGTTCTTTGTGTCTTCTTGTTGTTCTTCAATTTTAATTTATTTTTAACATGTTTGGTTGTCAGCATTGATTTTCACAGGCGTTTGAATTCCAAATTTTCTCCCCATTTCCTCCCCCCCCACTCCAAGATGGTGTACACTCTGGTTGCCCTGTTCCCCAGTCTGCCCTCCCTTCTGTCACCCCATTCCCCTCCCATCCCCCTTTCCCTTCCTTTCTTTCAGGGCAAGATAAATCTCTATGCCTCATTGCCTGTGCATCTTATTTTCTAGTTGCATGAAAAAAAAAACTTTTTTATTTTTGAACATCTATTTTTTTTAAAACCTTGAGTTCCAAATTCTCTCCCCTCTTCCCTTCCCATCCACCCTCCCTAAGAAGTCAAGCAATTCAATGTGGGCCACATGCGTATCATTATGTATAACCCTTCCA
>JAQQSZ010013208.1:0-11811 GCA_028646595.1 Phalanger gymnotis | reverse complement strand
TGAAACTCAGATGTTGGTACTGGTAACAATGAATTGTATTGGGTCTGTCTGTTTGTAATACGGTTAAGGGTTCTTGAGATGGTGATGATGAGGAAACTCTGGGCAGCTGTAGCTAAGGAGCCCTCCAGCTTGTAAACCCAGATGCTGAGACTTTGTTGAACTCTGGTAACTATGTATTGGGATTTGAATCAGACAAGGTCTGTATGTTGATGTTTGTAATTTGCTTGTATTTTGTTCTGAAGTTCAGGGTGCTGGCTTTTTCCCCTGAACTAAGTGAATGATATTTGTGTGCTGAATTAAAGTAAGCTTGCCAACCCCTTAACCTTGCTCTCCTTATTAAGGCAGATTAAAAGAACCTGGGCTTTCTGGCTGTCTGGCAGCTTTCCGGGTGCTGGCTGTGGGTGGATCTGGACCCCCCACAGAAGCTGCTAGCCAGATTGTTGAAACATTCACTTACAGAACATACTGAATAAGCCTTAATGAAAATGTTTAAATTGATAAAGACGGGCAATATTTATAAAATACTTTTATTGATTTATTGTATTTTAGCATTCCTAATACATGCCTCCCCTTAATATTTCCTAGAGAGAAAACCCTTTTAAAAAAGAATTTTTTTAAAAAAGAAGAAAAAGAAAGTTTAGCAAATTTAAGCAGTCCATTAAAAAATTCCACATCCATAGTACTTTCACCTCTGTAGCAATCATAATTTTGCAGCTCCTGTTTTCAATTGTTTTGCTCTTCCTCTTTCTATGTATATTGTTGTATTTTTGTATATTGCCATTGTTTTCCTAGTTCTGCCTCCTTCATTTTTCATCATTTCCTCATGTCTTCCTGTGCTTTTCTATACTGATCATAGTCATCATTTCTTAGAGCAAAGTGTTATGTCATTAAATTTATACATAACTATTTGTTTAGGCTTTTCTCAATTTAGCATCATCTTCTTCATTCTTTGTGAAAATAGACAATACTGCTCCTCTGATGTAGCAGCAACACCCATCTTGGCAAACAAGTCCCAAATCCAGAGATTCAGTTACTCTCATGAATCTCTTCCCTGGGGAACTAGAAAGGCTTACCTGCCAGGTCTTTCCAATTTCAACAAAAAAGCATCCAGGAAATAGACTATTTTGGTAACATCAGACTATAGAGTATTTCTGCTGGTCTTGAAGTGTCATGTATACTATACCCTGTATGAGGCACTGGCTGATATCTCCTCTAGGCACAGATCTATCCACTTACTATTGGTTTTTACTGATCTGAAAAAGCTCTAGGCCAGTGATAGAGAACCTGAAGCCTTGAGGCCACATGTGGCCTTCTAGGTCCTTGGGTATGGCCTTTTTACTGAGTCCAATTTTTAGACAACAAAGCCTTTTATCAAGAGAATTTGTTCTGTAAAGTACGGATTTAGTCAAAGGGCTGCACTTGAGGACTTAGAGGGCCGCAAATGACCTCGAAGCTACCGGTTCCCCACTCCTGCTCTAGGCTGTGTCTATGTGTTTGCAACATTACAGTCATCTTTCGTTGCTCTTTTTAAAATCCTGAGTGAAAGATTCATGCATCTCTGACATAAACTGGCTATATGACTACGGGTAAGATGAGGGCAGCTCTCTAAGTCTCTATGTTGCAGAAAGACATCACTTTGAATTGACAGAGAGTTCCCTATGCCTACTCATGAAATTACAAATCTAATCTGAAACAAACTACTTGCATATATGTTTATAGACATGTATTGCATTCCACCAGCAAAATGTAAATGGCATGGTGTAAAGAACTCTAGATTTGAGGTTGGAGGAGCTTGATTCTTTTTCTGTATCTTAATCTTGTTAGACATTGAGAAATGAAAATGAAAAATAAAATATTCCCTACTCTCAAGGAACTTACAACGTAACAGGGAAAAATATATTGTGTATGATTTTAGGCAACTCAATCTCTCTCTCTGGGCCTCATCAGATTTTTTTAGTAAAATAAGGGACTTGAGCAAGGTTCAGTGGAAAAATCTTTGGCTCTAGAGTCAAAGGATTGGGTTGAAACCCCATTTCTGATATTACTACCTAGAAGACCTTAAGCAAAGCATTAAGTTCTTTGAGTCTCAGTTTGCTCTGATAGGTCTTGGACTCTATCACCTCTGGTATCCCTTCTAGTAGTAGAATGCAATATTTAAGTTCTCTCTGAGGACATTTTCATCTCCATTACCTGTATTCCTGGTTAGCTGCATTCTATTTATTAATGATAATGACAGAGCAGCATTTTAAATGTGATGTTCTACAAGTTGATTAACCAACTAAGCTTAACCAACCAGAGGAAAAGGGTAAATGCTAGAGATTCTGGAATAATTGAGCAAACTATGAGCCCATTATCTGAGAATGATATGCAGCGAATCAAGAACAGCCTCTACCTAGCATTTACAAAAGAAAATTGTAGGCTTAACATTAATTTTGATTATAAATTTGGAGGCCAAAAGGAAAGTGGTAAGAAGAATAAAGGTTAAAGGTGGTACAAGCCCTACTCCCAAACAACAAATAGGTTCTACCTATTCCTATATGCACAGAATACACAAGCACAGTTAAATTATACAAAGTTTTTTTTTTCTTTTGTTTTAGAGAATCTGTTCATTAGAAGATGGGGGGAGGCTCATTATTAGCTGGTAGAGTACAGCTGAGCCTATCCTTGTGATCTTTTTTATTGTTATTAATCCATCTGGGAAAAATGTCATTTCACTCAGAAACACAGCATGTGTTGAGACCTCAGCATGCACTGTAAAGTGTTTGATCTAGTTAAGGCTTTGGAATTAAGACTGCTCCACAGGGGGACTGAATCTCTCTTCGTGTAAAAACAAAACAAAACAAAAGCCAAAAACCTCTTCAATTTTGCTTATTTTTTAGTGGGAGGGAGGAGGGTGAATGATATTAGAAGGATGTAATAGACTTCGGTGATAGTAGAGTAATAGCCAAAATATGTAATAGATAGGCCTAGTAAAGGAAAATAAGGTAAATGTTTCATTTTGTGAGGGCATAGAGTATGAAAAGGATGAAAAGATACAATGAAGGAGGCTCTGTATATATGTTGTTAGAGTCAAGGGTGTGAATGGAAGATGGAAGTCTAGATTCTGTATAAAATTGAGAAGTGGGATAAAAGAATAAACTATGACACTAAAAGATTCAGAGGCATTAAGTTAAAATTTTGTATTAAGGGGTCAGATAGGTGACGCCGTGAGTAGAGCACAGGCTTTGGATTCAGGAAGACCTGAGTTCGAATCTGGCCTCAGACACTTGACACATTTACTAGCTGTGTGATCTTGGACATCTCAACCCCAATTGCCCTGCCTTCCCCCCTCCAACAAAAAGAATAAGAATTAAAACATTTATTAAGAGTTTATCACATGCAAAGCTCTATAATAGGCTTTGGTAATATATATTCAAAAATGAAAAAAAGAGTCCTGGCTCTTAAGGAGATTACATATTCTTGAGGGACATACAAGACACAAAATATATAAATAAATACAAATTAATTTGAAGAGGATTAGGAGATATTTCCCGGAGGAGGTGGCATCTGAGTTGAACCTTAAAGGAAGAGGAGGAGGAGTTGAAAAGCATTTTAAGCTGAAGAAGTACAATGTATGTGGGATTCTGATTTTAAGGAACTGCAAGTAGGCCAGATTAAGCAGAAAATATTAATAGGTTAGTAATTCAAAATAAACTAGAAAGGTAGTGTGGAACCAAACTGTGAAGGGCTTTAAATATCAGACTAATTTGTTTCAGATTTTTGTAGTTGTCCCTTTTAAAATTTATACTGTTTTAGCCATTTTGCATATTTTCTGGTTTTACTTACCTCACTTTTGCATCATTTGTAATATACCATTGATAGGGTATTGAGATTCATTTCCTGGCAGACAATGAAAGATTTTGAAAACTGGTTGCACAAATTCTGGACATTGCAGTCAATGTGGATAAAGTTCGCCTAGTTTGGTAGGATAGGATCATGAGAGCTCAGCAAGGAGAATGTTTGTGTGGTAACTTAGAGAGAGAGGAAACAGAGACAGAGAGAGAGAGGCAGGTGTATAGAGAAAGTAACAGAAAGAGGGAGGGAGGGAGGGAGAGAGAGAGAGAGATAATAAATGTGGAGAATTGGGACAAAGATTCGTGCATTTACCTTGAGCTCACCACACCTTAACATCTTGGGACAGGCCATGGCTGTCTATTGCTTTGACTCCATGACTCCCTTATCATTACTCCATGTAATGGCAAGTAAAGTGGGACTTTTGTTGTCTTTTGTTTTGGAGTGCTTCTCAGCACTAAGGCAATCGAGTGCCTTTGGGTCTTGCCTTTGTTTCAATGAAGTCTTTGATTGAATCCAGAGTCTTTGAGGACCTGCTTAAGTCGCAAGAAGGCTTAGATCACATGGGTTTGAGTTGCATAGTTGTGATGCCTTCTAAAGAAGTGTAAACTGGAAGAGTGTCATGTGATATGACCAGATGAGACTCTGGGTAGCCATTGGAGCCCCAGGCTTTGAAAAAACCAGATGTTGATGCTTCTCTCTCTGGTAACTAAGTATGTAATGTCTTGGACAGACAGCTAGAAGTCTGTCTGCTGATGTGTATTATTTTGCTCTGTTTATATAATTTCTGCTGGCAATTTCTGTTTGTGTTTTCTCCAAAGTTCACGTTTTCTCCTGAACTAAGTGAATGATATATGTATCTTTAATTAAAGTGAGATTGTAAACCCCTTAAAGTTGCCTTCCTTAGAAAAACAGTTCAAAGAACTTGTGCTAGCAGCCCTCCTGTGTGCTGGTATTATTGGTCTTAGCCACAGTAGTGGCAAGTAGCATTGTTGTTACACTCCAGAGAGCAGACATTTACTTCATGGTTTATTGTTCAGTAAACTGTTCATAATTCCTGATTTTTGTAGTTTTTGAAAGTATCTTATTCTTGATTATGAATTCATGGTCAGTCAAAGCTGATTTATGACTTGTGTATGTATGTGTTCAGGGCAGCTGGGTGGCACAGCGGATAAAGCACCAGGGGTGGAGTCAGGAAGACCTGAGTTCAAATCTGCTTTTAGACGCATACTAGCTGTGTAACCCCAGGCAAGTCACACAAACTGTTTGCCTCAGTTTCCTCATTTATAAAATGAGCTTGAGAAGGAAATGGCAAAGCACGGTAGAATCTTTGCCAAGAAAACCCTGAATGGGATCACAAAGAGTCAGACATGACCAAACAGCAACTGTTTGTGAACAGTAGGACTTTAAGAGAAAGAGCCATTGAATGACTTGGAGTAGATAGAACGATAAAGTAGGAAAAAAGATTTGGACTTTAGTCTACGATACAAATGTCCCTAAGGCTAAAGTTAGATGATAAATCAATGCTTAGTGATGTGAGGGTGCTGATTAAGAAAGTAATAGGTTCAAGCACAGGAAAAAGAACTATAGGAGTAGGGGTTGAAAAAAAAAGAATTCTGAAAGTGAATAGTTCTTCCATTCGCCACCTTAAAGCCTCTAAACCCTTCCAAACACCATGACCAAGGGGTTACCAAAATTTCCCCATGCCTCTCTGTATGCTTTGTATTCATCAGTCCTTACGGGATAGTAATTTTTCCAGTAATTGTGAGCCAAACACATTGTCCTATTGCATCGCCTTGCCCAGATATGTGTAACAATGGACTAGCTCAGTGGAGTAGTCATATAACTCTGTATCTCTAGACAATAGATATTTATCTTCCATTTAGTTTTTCCCTTGTGGATTGTTAAGCCTCTTTTGAGAATTAAGGATCAGGGAAGCTAGGTGGCACAGTGAATAGAGCACCAGCCCTGGAGTCAGGAGGACCTGAGTTCAAATCTGGCCTCGGACACTTGACATACTTGCTGTGTGACCTTGGATAAGTCACTTAACCCCAGTTGCCCTGCCTTCCCCCCTCCAAAATGAAGAGAATTAAGGATCAAAGAGTCTATCCAATGCCTTGTGGCATGAAGTCAGCAAGCAAAATGCCATCCTTTAATAGGAATGTTTGGAGAACCTCACTATCTACCAAGGTTTCCTAACCAATTTTCCCCTTTGCATGTCATAGACACTTTTGTCAGTCTAGTAAATCCTATGATGTCTTAGAATAGTATTTTTAAACGCAAAACACAAAATAAAATACATAGAATGACAAAGGAAATCAAATATATTAAAATTTGGATCAAAATATTTTATAAATAAGTTCATGGACCTTTATCTGTAAGAAATGCTTCTTCTCTCTGGACTCTGCACATGGGACATCTTGGGTAAACATATACACAGGTCACATAGGATGAAAAGATTGGGGGTGGGGTGGTTGTGATTCATACCAGTGAAGAAAGTACTCACATTTATAAAAGAATATGTCCACTGAAGCATTGAATGCATGAGTTCCCTCCCCCATTTTATTCGTATCTTCCCCCACTCCGAGATATCTTATCTTATCAAACCTTTCAAAATTGTGACATTAACAGAACAGATTTCCTCAGCATGTATTTGGACTAGTAACTGTGACTGACAACCCACTGAACCACACAACAGGCTCCATCACATTTTGTGATTATCATTGTTTCATTTTCATTAAGCTTGCTGGCTAATTTTCATTAACTATACAAGCGATTGCACACACTTACATTGAGCAAAGGCAACATTTTAGAGGCAATATCATGCTATGCACAAGAAAGTAAACTCATAGGAAGGGATGGGAGTGCATTTAAAGACATTTGTGCAATTTATGTATGAGACAATGGAGCACTTGATAAAAATAAATGACAGGAACTTTGCTGTCACCAGCATCTGCTGTTTTGTAAGTACACATAATCCCAAGCGGGATGAATAATTTGTCAATCAGTGATAAATTGAGAAGATCCTCCTGCTGAGCTAAGGAAGCACTGACACTTGTGCTTCAGGGGGTGATTGTAAGGAAAAGGGCAAAAAGTATATTCTCCAGATTTATCAAATTGCTTGTTTCAACAATCTTCCTCTGCCTCTGGCAGACAAAGTGTTTTACTTGACAGAAAAAGATATGGTGACTCTGGTACATTTCATTTGATCTGATAATCTTCTGCAAAAAAAAAAAAGTTTTCATTTTTTATAATTGTTTGCTCAATTAGCAAATATTTCTTTCCCAAAATATAAAAGCTCATTATATTCTAATTAAGAGACAAATCTCTTGATAGCTACTGAATTGGTTTCTGTCAGGTGTGGATTGACCCAAAAAGAGTATGCAGCAGAAAAAAATATAGAAAATCATCAGTTTTTTAATTTATAAAAATTAGATGTTTTTCAGTTTTCCCTCCTTCACTTCTTTTGTCAGCTATTTTGTAGCAGATGGAATGGAAAGCTTGTTCGTTTTTTCTGTGGTTTTAAGATAATCATATGCATCAAGATGGAACACTCTAAGATGAAATGTATTTACAGGAGAGGTGGATATTATTTCATCACTGAAAATGCACAAATTATTATGGAAATGAAGTCCAATTTCAATTTCTACACATAACAATAGGCATCTTTGCACATGCCTATATCTAGATAGTAAATTTTAGCTCTAATAAGTATAAAATCATACTCCCTACTCAGCTAAATTTGATTGGCTTTATACTGCATAGAGGAGTGGAGGAAAGGGCTATGATTAAGATTTTCTCCTCACCAGCTAAACATATAAAAAATAAGTACATGCCATGATCTCCAAATTGATTAGGTCTGTACTAATTTGAATGATGACTTAAATTAGAATAAAGAGACATAGTTTTTTTTTTTTGCCCAGAGTTCAAAAGTCATCATAACTTCCTTTGCACAAGACACAGTACTACCATGTATAGGTGAATGCACTTTGGTGATGATGATATTTCTGCTAATTATTCCCTTTCTAAAGGTCCTGTAATGATAGCTTCTGACAAATAGTGAAGTAAATGAGGTTTAAAGGTTTATTTTGACACAAAACATAGATCCAAGGGGAAAAAATTATTTATTCTCACTAGGTTAGAGTAAAGCTACAATTAGACAAATATTTTATAGATAAATAGAAATATAAAGACATATATATGTGTGTATAAGTATATACAGTATGCATATATATGTATATATATGTTTGTGTATATACATATGAGATATCTATAAAAGTTAACAGTGTACATATATATATATATTCATATAGTCATTTAGTCAATAAACATTTAATTGCCTACTATGTGCCAGGTACTGTGCTAAGAACCAAGAACACAAAAAGAGTCAAAAGATAGTGCCTGCCCTCAAGTACCATACAATTTAATGGGTGAGAAAGATGAAAACAAATATGTACCAACGAAGTACATATGAAAGGTAACTAGAAAATAATTAACAAAGGGGAGGCACTAGAATTAAGAGTGTTTGTGAAAGGCTTATTGTAGAAGATGAGATTTTAGTTGAGATTTGAAGAAAAACAGAGAGTCCAATAAATGAAGATGAGAGAGAACATTCCAGGCAGGGCAGACAGAAAGAGAAAATGCCTGGAGTTTAGAAATACAGTATCTTGTTCATGGAACAGCAAGAAGACTGGTGTCACCGTATTGAAGAGTATGAATTAGGTAGTAAAGTGTAAGAAGATTAGAAAAGTGGAGAGTGGAACTCTAGGTTTGAAAGTCAAATGGAAGATTTTGTATTTGATCCTGGAGGTGATAGAGAGCTGCTAGATTTTAATGAGAAGAGGTTTGGCCTGACTAGACCTGCACTTAAAGAAATGACTATGGCAGCCAGATGGAGAATGGATTAGTATGGGGGAGAGGCACGAGAAAGGTTGATCCACCACAAGTCTGTATGTGAGGTAAAGAAGGCCTGCACTAGGGCTGTGGCAGAATCAGAGGAAAGAAGATGTATTTGAGAGATGTCGCAAAATTGAAATGCACAGGCTGTGGCAACAGATTACCTATGAGAAGGGTGGCTAAGATAGTGAAGAGTTGAGAATGACACCTCGGTTATGATCCTAGAGGACAGGAAGGAGAGTGGTGACCTCAACAGGAATAGAGAAGTTTTTTTAGGAGTTAGGGAGAGGCTTTAGAAGAAAATGTAATGAGTTCAGATTTGCACATGTTGAGTTTAAGATGTCTACTGGACATCCAGTTTAAGACATCCAAAAGGCAGTTGGAAACAAGAGATTTTAAAATGGTCAGTGGAGAAGTTAGGTTAGGACAGGTAGATTTGAAAAGCGTCAACATAGAGATCATAATTGAATCCACAGGAGATGATGAGCTCACTGAGTGAAATAAAGAGGGAGAAGAGAAGAGGGTCCAGGACAGAGCCACGTGATTAGAGGGCATTACCTGAATGAGAACATAAAACAGAGGAGTGGTCTGATGTATAGAAGAGATCAATGTCACGAAGGGAGAGGAGAGAGACAAAGACAGAAGCAGAGATAGAGATGGAAGCAGAGGACAGAGGCAGAGAGAGATATTGGATTTCTCTCTCTCACCCAAGCTGGAAGTGAGGTCACAGGGTAATCCTAGGTGGTCAAAAGAGAAGTTTTGACCTGTTTTGTTTCTTACTTAGGCTATTTTCTCCCTCTTTTGGCAGTCTAGTGGACAGCCACTCCCAGGGGCTCTTCATATTGGTGTTAGACTTAAGGTAGGCATCCTATTGGGTTTTAGGCCCAATCATGCCTCAGAACTCCTGAGTTCAAGTGATCTACCATCTTCAGCCTTCCCAGTAGCAGGGATTACAGGCCTCAACCACTGTAACTGTATGAGGTATTTTTTAAAGTGTTTTACTACAGAATACTTCTGGCCCAACTCATCTTCTGGACTTCACTTCCTCACCAGAAAGCTTTCCCAATCTGGAGTTCATAACGCAGACTGTCATTTTATAAGGGCCCTCAACCAAATTCCCTTCACTACTGGCTCAACTTATTCTCTGGATGTCTCTAGCTCCCTATCAGCAACCTTGATTTTTTATGAGTACCCTCTCTGTTGTTCTAGCATTTGTTTTGTAGCTCCTACTTATTTACAGTCTTCCCCCACTAGAATGTAAGCTTCTGGAGGGCAGAGAATATTTTATTTGCTTGTTTGTATATTTCCAACTCAATACAGTGGTTGGCACATAGTAAGCTCTTAATAAATGTACTATTATTTCACATATTTATCTGTCTGTCTTTACAACTCTGTCTGTCTGTCTGTCTATAAAAATATGAACAAACGTTCAGCAAAAGTAGAGATCAAGATGTGTAGCTTTCCAGGTCTTCTCTCATGGGGAGACCCAAGTTAATAATAGCAACAATATACACGGATATTTAAAAAATCAATCAGGTCTTAAGACTTAATTTTGCTTTGATACTGCTTTGTCTGTGTAAGACTTCCTGGAAAGTGTAAGAGTGTATTTATCCTGTTCCTATTTGGGGTCTTCAAATCTAAATGCTTTAAATTACTAATGTCACATATCCATACTCCATAGGTAGGAAATCACCTAATTGGATGATTTGAGAGGAAGTTCAAAGATCTTCCCCTTGAAAGAAACCTTATCTCATCAGCCTGACCTCTGATGATTGTTTCTTATTTATATATAGCTTGTTTTTACATGGTTATTAAAATGTTCTCTCTCCGTTGGATCATGACAACAGAGACTAACTTTTTAGCTTTCTTTGTAACCCCAGTTTCTTTGTAACATACAGTGCCTGGGGCACAGCAGACAACTTATAAAAATCAGTGTTTATTAATTGTCTAACTACCATCTTTTTTTAACACTCCAGTTTTAGTGACTTTGCGGGGGTTAAAATTTTCTAGTAGTTTTCTTTTTTAAAGTCTTAGATGGGTAATGAATCTTGTTATTTTTATCCCTTAATACCTTATTTGAGAAATAGTGTGGTATAGTGGAGAGACAGCCAGACTCAGAGTCAAGAAATCCTGGGTTCAAGTCCCATATCTGAGATATACTTGTTATGTGAGCTAGGAAAGTCACTTAGCTTCCAATGTCCCAGGGAACTCTGTGAACTCCCTAGGAAAAAATCTCTGTTTTGACCCTACCTGGTTTGGGTATTAGTATCATATTTGTGTCGTAAAACGAATTTGGTAGGACTCCTTCTTCACCTATTTTCCCAAATAGTCTATAAAGTATAGGAATTAATTGTTCCTTAAATGTTTGATAGAATTCACATGTAAAACCATCTGGACCTGGAGATTTTTTCCTAGGGAGTTCATTGATGGCTTGCTCAATTTCTTTTTCTGAGATGGGGTTATTTAGAAATTTTACTTCCTTTTCTGTTAACCTGGGCAATTTATGTTTTTGTAGATATTCATCCATATCTCTAAGGTTGTCAAATTCATGGGCATACAATTGGGCAAAATAATTCCTAACTATTGTTTTGATTTCCTCTTCATTAGAGGTGAACTCACCCTTTTCATTTTTGATACAAGTAATTTGATCTTCTTCTTTCTTTTTTTTTTAATCAAATTGACCAAAGGTTTGTCAATTTTATTGATTTTTTCACAAAACCAGCTTTTTGTTTTATTTATTAATTCAATAGTTTTCTTGATTTCAATTTTATTAATCTCTCCTTTGATTTTCAGTATTTCTAATTTGGTATTTAATTGGGGATTTTCAATTTGTTCTTTTTCTAGCTTTTTCAGATGTGTGCCCAAATCATTGATCTCCTTTTTCCTTATTTTATTCATGTAAGCATTTAGAGATATGAAATTTCCCCTAAGAATTTCTTTTGCTGCATCCCATAAGTTTTGGTATGTTGTCTCATTATTGTTATTCTCTTGAATGAAGTTATTAATTGTTTCTCTGATTTGTTCTTTGGCCCACTCATTCTTCAGAATTAGATTATTTAGTTTCCAATTAATTTTTAGCTTATT
>JAQQSZ010013207.1:0-11812 GCA_028646595.1 Phalanger gymnotis | reverse complement strand
ATGTTCCACACTTGGGCAGATGCGCTGCCTCACCAGCACTCCTCCTTCCCCAAGAACCCCCTACTGGGACTGTGCTTAAATCTTCAGCAGGCTCTTCACTCCTGCTCTGATCAGCCACTTAATTCCTCCCACCAGGTGGGCCTGGGGCCAGAAGCAACTGCAGCTGAATTTCTAAAGCTGCCCCGCCTCCGTCGCCTCAAGGGTGGTAGTCGAACCATAAACTCCGTCTCGTCCCGCAGCTTTTCCCACTAACCTTCTGTGTTGTCTTTGCTGTTTGTGGGTTGTGAGGTTTCGTACATGCCACAGCTCAGTAATTCAGCATGCTAGGGCACTCTCCGCTCCACTCCTGGTCTCGTTGGTCCTCAGTCTGCCGCGCCACACCTTGCTCGCTGGGCTCTGCTTGGCTCAGCTCAGCTCCCCTCAGCTGGGAGCTGGGAGTTCCATGTGGGACAGACCTTACCCCGAGACCATCCAGGCTGTCCTGGGCTGGAGCCCTGCTTCCCTCTGCCACTTCGTGGGTTCTGCAGTTCTAGAATTGGTTCAGAGCCATTTTTTTATAGGTTTTTGGAGGGACTTGGTGGGGAGCTCACGCCAGTTACTGCTTTCCAGTCGCCATCTTGGCTCCGCCCCCACCCCAGGGGAGTTCATTTCTAAATGAAGTCCTAAGAGGCTTGCTGGATTTTGTCTTAAATCTTGAAGGATGGACTTTAATCAGTCAGCAACCATTTATTAAACATGTAATATACACAAAGAGTGGTAGTCAGCACTAGGAATTCAAAGTAAAGACTGAAAATCATCCTGAAGACTGGCTGAATGGATAGATTGCTGGGTCTTAGCTGCTGAGTTTAAATCCAGCCTCAGATCTGGGCAGGTCACTTAAAATCTCAGTCTGCCTCAGTTTCATCTTTGGTAAAAATGGGATACTGATTGCTCCTAGGTCCAGGTGTGTTGTGGGGATTAAATGAGATAATACATGGAGGGTGGATAGGATGTATGTGCCATACATAATGCACACCGAATAAATGCCTGTTTCTTTCTATCCTGCTCTCAAGTTGTTCATGGAATGGCTATAAAGGAGCAGGCAGCTAGGTGGCACAGTGGAGATGGCTACTGGCCAGGAGTCAGGAAGACCTGAGTTGGAATCCTGTCTCAAACTCTTATTAGCAGTGTGACCCTGGGCAGGTAATATAACTTCTATTTCTCTCAGTTTCCTCATCTATAAAATGGGTATAATAATATCGTGTCTCTGGCAGTGTAGTTGTGAGGATCAAATGAGATAATTGTAAAACATGTAACAGGAGTAATAGGCACTACTGGGCACTTTGTGGGCACTATGTATAGGTAAGAAATTTATAAATACCATCATTGAGGAGAGAAGTGCAGGAAGAGGGGTCAGAGGCAGATTAGGAAATTAGAAGCCTGCCCGATTGGTACACACAGCATTTGCAGTCAGGCTTTTCCAATATGTCTTCATTTCAAGGCCAGAAACTTATCCTGCCTTCCATTCCTTTATGCCTATTTCTTTCTCTTTGCTATTAAGGATATAGAAGAGCAGAAAGTCAAAGTCACCTAAAAGACTGCCATTTCTAATCAATCTTTAACCAGAAAATCCACATCAAAGAGATCTCTAATTGATGTCAACATTCATCAAAAGATTAACAATCTGGAATGTTTCTCTGTCAGTTCTCAATTTATGGCAACAGAGGAGTTTTCTGGGAGGCAGTAGCTGAGAAGAGAATCCTTCAGTCTGCCCCTTGACTCCTGCATTCACATCCAAAGTTATTTTACCTACAAGAAGCACCTTGCCCCCTCCATGATATGTTGCCTGCCAGTTTTCTGAGAATGCCATGTCCATTCTTTCCATTTATTTTGTGAGATCCAAAGGCACATAACTTGGCTTATATTCTGTTCTTATTTATGTATACATTCATTCATTTATTTATTTAATTTTATTCATATTCTATTCATATTCATATATGAGTATATTCTCTCTATTTGAAGGTAAGAACCTTGAGGACAGGGACTATCACATCCTTATCCTTGTGTCCCCAGGGTGTAGCACAGGCCCTGGTGCAAGTAAGTGCTTAATAAAAGCTGGGTCAATTGATTGATTTCTTTCTAGATCACTCATTCTCTGCAATTAGAATGAGGCACTGCTCAATGACCTTTTTTTTCTACATCCAGGACCATGGCTCACAAGGAAAGTTGATCAAAGGCAACATAGAAATAAGAAAGAAATTTGATACACCTTGGTCCAGACTGCACAGAGGCCATTCCTCCTCTGATGCCAACTATCATCAACCCTGTCAGATGGAGAACAATGAAGGAAGATAAAAGGACACTGAAACATTCAAGAAACAGAAATGAGTAAGAATGTAAGAGCCAGCATTCAGACAGCGCTTTAAGGTTTTCAAAGGGCTTTAAATGCATGATCTGAGTTGATCCTCACAGAGAATTGGGTGCTCTTACTATCCACAGAGAGGCACAGAGAGGCTGAGCACTTTGCCTGCATCACAAACCTAGTAAATTCTGAGACAGGATTTCACTCAGATGTTTTGACCCTAAGTAACAGAATTTGTTTCCTTAGGGTGAAAGGGAAGGAGGGGCACAAAGTGAAACAGAGAAATGCTAACGCACATTGATAGGGAGAGAAAGACAGAAGCAAGAGCCATGCGGATGGACAGAGATGCAGAGGAAGATGGCAGAATGCCCTCTGACAAGGACCATTTGCCTTTTTCCATACTTCAGACCCCTTAAACTTTTCCCACAATCCTGTATTTCCCTTTAACTCTTCACTCACCTTACAGTGAAGCTGTTTGGAATGAAATACTGCAGAGTAGAAGTGTGTGTGCACGTGTGCGAGCGTGTGTGTGTGCACGTGTGCGAGCGTGTGTGTGTGTGTGTGTGTGTGTGTCCAGACCCCACTGCCTCCACCACAGTCCAGGATGTGCAACCTCACAGATATTTATTTACCTTTGAGGCTACATTGCTAAACACAGGGTTCCTGCTGTATTTTCTCCTTGGAATGCAAAAGGAGCAGAGCCCAGACAACATTCCAGTGTCAGTCTGGCCATGAGAACGATGTACTTATAGTCTAATAAAATTCCAGAAGTAAGGTTCAATACCAAATTTATCCCCTGCTTTGAGCTCAGCAGAATCTCACCTGAGAAACAAACACCAAAACCTCACACATTACTCATGGGAAAATCATAGCACGTTACATATCTCTATGTATAGCAGGCATTTCGTCATCAGTGTTTTATGTTCCTGAGGATTCATGTTTATTCTATCTTGTGCCCAAACATATCTCTATCATCCCAAGAAATAAAACACTAATGGTGCCTCAGTTCCCAGCTGAAGCCTAACAAGCCATGCTAGGGTTCTCCAGTCTGGAACACATAGACATGGATTTATAGTATCCATATGGACACTTAGGGCCAGGGTATAGAATAAGGAGGAACAAATACCAGAGAATTCCATGAACTTTCATCTCTGAACCTTCTCAAGGGCATGAGCCCTGAGGAAGGAAAGAGAAGTACATGAGAAAATTATAAAGTGATGGAAATAGAGCTATGGACAGAAATTATGTAGGGACAGAGACAAAAATAGAGACAAAAACAGAGAGAAAAAAAGAGACAATGATACAGACAGGGAGATGACAAAGAAAGAGACAGAGAGAAAGAATATTCTGTATCATCTGCTTTGTAAGACAATCAGAGAGATGAAAATTGATTTGCAAAACAAAAGATGGGGAGGAGAGGGGAGGAATGCAACTGAGTATAATAGCTAGGGCCTCCATGTTTCCCCTTTCTTTAAAAAGACTATGTTTAACAAATCAACCCAGTTAATATTAACGCCTTCATACTGAGAGGCACTTACTGATAACTTCTGCAATCTTTGTCGGGTTGACATGTAAAAGCTGCCGCTCCTCTAAAACTACTCACTTTCACTGAATACAGAGGGAGAAAGCTGCCAATCACCAGGTCTCCATCTCTGGTGAGACTGGGACTGATTTTGGAAAAGCAGGGAGGCTCCTCTGTCCTGCAAACAGAAGTAGGAAGCTGGAGGAGCAGTGTGAACAGCAGAATAAGAAGCAGCCAGGAATTCTTTATCAGAATGTGAAGCTCCATCTCCCTAAACATCAGCCAAAGCCCCAAACCTGGGAGGAAGCAAGGAGCTGCCTGGACCAGAACTAAGTCAACTGCTTGGGTCATTGGCTGATGGGGAACTGTCCAGCTCCTGAAATATTGCTGATATTTGGTCTAGATTCATCCATCAATATCTGAGGAAACACAAAGGAACATGAGGAAGGCCTTTGTCCAGGACAAAGACAATGATGTAAGACCAAGGGCTGAATTTGTAAGTACCTCTGCCTATTTGAAAGCACTGGTCTCAATACTCTTGTAGTTAGTAGAAAAGGGACCCTTCTCCTCTCCCCTCCTCCAGCCTCCAAAGAGACATCTGGCATCATCAGGAGCTCTGGGAACTGTTCTTGCCTGAGGTATCTCTAGCTGTGTCTTTGCATTCAAGGAGAAATCAGAAGTGGAATAACATGTTTTGACCTCTCCCTACCATTTCCAGCAGAGCTCACAGGATGGGTGAAAATTTGGAGACTCAGTGACACTTTTCAACTTGAGATTCTTGAGTGTGTTTCTGCATGAGAACAATGCTACAGGGACTCTGACTCTGACCCATGTTGGTACTTCAGGGAGGAGATTTTAAAAGGGCATCCTGGATGTGGCTATATAAGTTAGGACTCAGTGTGAACAGACATTAAAGACTTTCAGTTCAGATAGCTGGGCTAAAAGCTGACCACTCATGGCCACAATGTTCTCCATGTACTTTGAGCCAGAAAGCATGTGTACCAGGGCTCCTGTACCCAAGATCTAGAGTAATTACTCCCTAGCTCCTATCTACAGATATGCTGATAAATCTCCTCTCTCGCCAAGCTCAGGATCATAGTTAAGCAATAACAGTTGCCCAGTCCAATTTGTACCAAACAGAATTTCCTTATAGAAAGACTAGACTTTGAGACCCATCACTGCTTCAAGTTCTCAGCTACAGTAGGGTCCTATTCAAAAACTCTTCAGGTGCACATTTTCTCCCAAGATCACAGCATCAGGGGCTTTAGAAGGGGAAAGAACCTTAAAAACAGTCTAACCTTCTCATCCCCATTTGAAAGGAGTCCGAGGCCCAGAGAAGTAAAGCAACTCTTCTAAAGTTACATAGTAAGCAGCAGATTAATCATTCAAACTCAAGGGACCTCTTTCCAAGTCCAGTGCACTCTTTACCAGGAAATTTCTCCTATTCTCAATATTCCTTTCAGGAGTTATACCCATTTATGACCCTCCAAGACAGTAGAGTTCCCTTTTAGAACCACTCAAGCCAGGACCTACCTAGAAGGGGCCTCAGAGGTCACCTAGCAATCACTGAAGACTTAACTGGGAATTCCAGCACCTGGGACAAATTCAGTTGAGAGAAGAGGGAAGAGTGATTCTTGTACATCCTGAAGCCACTAGTTAGGAGTCCAGGGGGTGCCATTGTAACTGCTGGTCCTGGGCAGGCCAAGTGGCATGGGTACCCAACCCTGGTGCCAGGATACAGACTGCCCAGTTTAGAGCCCACCAACACTCTTTCAATGTGTGTGCCCCACCCAAAGCAAAACGCTAACCTCTGAGTTTATATACATTTCTTCAGGGTCAAAGAGCATCACCACCATGCAACTCAAACCCATGTGAACTAGTCTTTCGCTTGAGGTAAGCAGGTCATCAAAGACTACCAATTCAGTCAAAGATTCCATAGTGCTGAGAAGCACTGCAAAACAAAGACAACAAAAAGTCGACTTTGCTTGCCATTACATTTCAAAGGCAAAACTCATCAAAGGTACTTGATTACCTCAGCATTTTCAAAGAGAAAACAGTAAAAGAAGTCCTACCCTAATTACCATAACACCACCCACTTAACTTATAACTGTGACTCATACTTCACCAAAAAACCCTCTGTTTTTTAATTAATTTGATTCCCTCTTTGCCTCAAGTAAAATCACTTAGATGTCTTCCCTTACACTCTCTCTTCCTCTACATAATGTGAGGAGGTAACCTCTCTCAATGTAAAGGCAAATTTCTCTCACTGCACCCTTGATTCCATCCCATTCCATCTTCTTAAACAAATTGCCCACTTTGTCATTTCCATTCTCACTAATCTGTAAATTCTCCCTGATTCTTGGATGTTTTCTAGCTGTTTTCAAATAGGCCCATGTCCCTCTGCCCTCATCCTAAAATCAACCCTCATTGGATCCTTCCAGCCCTGGTAGCTATTGTCCTCTACCTCTCCTGCACTCCATGGCTTAATTTCCTTACAAATCCATCTATATTCAACACTTTCTCTTCCTATCCTCTAACTCTCTTCTATATCCTCTGCAATATGGCACCTAAACTCTTTGACTGAAATTGCTCTCTCCAAAGTCAATTGTGATCTTTTGATTTTCAAATTGAATGAACTTTTCAAAATCTTCATCCTTGTTGACTTCTCTGCAGTTTTGGATACTGTTAATCATGCTCTTATTCAGGTCCTGTCTTCTCTTGGTTTTATGATGCTATTTTCTTCTGCTTCTTCTGCTACCTGTAGAATTGATTCTTCTTAGTCCCTTTTGCTGCATATGCAGCAGATCGGGAATGCTGTGAAAAGAGCATTGGATTGGGAGTCAGGAAGCTATGAGTTTGAATTTGTCTTTAGATACTTCCTGGTAGTGGGACCATAGGCGATTCACTTAATTTCTATGTGCTTCAGTTGGGAATAAAAACAGTACCTATCCCAAAGGGTATTGGGAGGATCAAGTAAGATAATATTTGTAAGTTTTTAGCACAGTGCCTGGCACACAGTAGGTACTCTCTAAATGCTTAATCCTACCCCACCTCATCTCTCCATAGGGTTGGGTGACTCTGTTTCAACTCTTTATGTACAACCTGGCTGCAGTTTAAAGTGAAGTCCCTCCACTCTCTCCTAAGTTAGAATGTCCTCATAAAAGTTTAGAAGGTAGGAGGCCCAATATCACTCACCTGTGGGAAGTTGTGGAGCTCAAGCAAGGTCCCCATCTGGACAGACAGAGCTGATGTGGCTCCTGAATGATAGCAACAGATTAGTCCTACCCTCTGCAAGTGAAGTTAGGGAATAGCTATTCTCTCCTGTCAACCACTTCAGGGAGATCTCCAAGGTCCTCTCATCACTGTGGTAGGAAATGCAGACCTGGAATCCCTTAGAAATGTTGGTCAACAGTACAGGGTTCCTGTTGATCTCCACCACAGCTAACCTTAAGCTCATGGCCCACAGTGGAGCTACCTAAAGGACAAAGGACTCTGTGTCTGGCCCATGTTGCCACTTCAGGGAGGAGGCTCTGGTAGGGCATCCTGGATCTGGCTGCATCAGTTGGGACTCAATGGGGACAGACAAGACCAAAAACTTTCAGTTCATACAGCTGACCTGAGAGCTGACCACTTATGGTCACAACATCCACCATGTTCTTTGAACCAGAGACCATGAGTACCAGGGCTCATGAACTCAGGATGAAGAGCAATCATTCCCTAAGTCTTACGATGCTATGTGCTCACAAATCTCCTCTCTCACCATGCTCAGGATTATAGAAGCTTAGAGATGGCTGTCGCCTACTCCAACTTGTAACAAACAGAATTTCCTTCTACAAAGACCAGCCTTGGAGACACATCACTGTGCCAAGTTCTTGGCTTTGGTGGAGCCCTACTCACAAACTATGGGGATGCACATTTTCTCCCTAGATCATAGAATCATGTGATTTAGAATGGGAAAGGACCTTCAAAGCAGTCTAACTTTTCATCCCATTTGAAAGATAAGGAGACTGAGGCCCACAGAGGTAAAGTGATTTACCTAAAGTTACATAGTAAGTAGCAGATGAATCATCCAAGTTTACATTTCTGATCCCAGGTCCAGGGCTTTCTCTACTAGGAAATCTCTTCTACTTTCAAGGTTCCTTTCAGGAACTACATCCATTTATGACCCTCCATGTCAGCTGAGTTCCCTTCTACAAATAATCATATAAGCCAGAACCTGGGAGGGGCTTCAGAGGTCATAAAGCAATCACTGAAGCCTTGACTAAATATTCCAGCACTTGGGAGAAATTCACTTGAGAGAAGACAGTGATGCTGGTACATCCTGAGGTCACTAGATGAGAGTACAGGAGGTGCCAGAGCATCTCAGATTGTATGGGTTCCCGGGCCCAGGTGTACAATACAGGTAGTCAGGCCAGTTTGGAATCATCTAGTTTGTGTAGTGGTTAGAGCACTGAACTGGACATCAGGCAGACCTGAGTTCAAATCCTACTACAGATTCATTTGCTTTGTGACTTGGAGCAAGACATTTAATTTTGTTTAGTAGAAATTTTCTATTAAAAAGATAATAATCATATGTCCTCATACGGTTATTTGAGATTCAAAGGAGATAACACGAATAAAGTACTTTGCAAACTCAAAACACTATGTAAATTCCAGGTATTATTGTTATTATTAATTACTATTTTTATTGTACTGGAGCAGTGGAAAACAAGCCCAGACTCCAGGATAGATGTGTGATGGTCAAGGGACTCTCAGGGATGGGATTGTCCAGGATCAGGTGGAGTAGTAGAGGCAGGATATAGAGGCAAAGGACCATAAGGGTGTAGAGACAGGGAGATTAATCGTACCCCACCACCATGAATCCTGAAGCCATGAAGTAAAGCCCAGGTCACTCCAACCTTATATGATAAGCATATTGGATAAGAATTCAGCCAGTCTCCTCTGCATGTGTGAGAGAAACTCTCCATACTCTTTTTAAAATAATGTATTTTAAATTTTCCACAATTACATTTTAAAATAATTTTTACATGAGGACTAGAATAAAGGAAAAAGAATGAAAGAAAGAAAGAAAGCGAAAATAGCATGCTTCAGTCTGTATTCAAACAGTTCTTTCTCTGGAGGTGGATGGTATGTTTCATCATGAGTCCTTTGGGTCTGGCTTGGATCATTGTATGGCTGAGAATAGCATGTTCTTCATTAGACATTACTGCTGTTGCTGTGTACAATGTTCTTCTGGTTCTGCTCATTTTACTTTGCATCACTTCATATGAGTCTTTCCAGGTTTTTCTGAAATAATCCTATTTGTCATTCTATTAAATTCATATGTCACAGTTTGGTTAGCACTTCCCCAATTGATGGATATCCCCTTGAATTCCAATTCTTCACCACCACAAAAAGAGCTGCAATAAATATTTGTGTACATATAGGTTCTTTTCCCTTTTTTGGATGTCTTTGGGATATAGACTTAGTGTTATTGCTTAATCAAGGGGTATAAACAGTCTTATAGCCTTTTGGGAAGATCTGCACAACTTGGCAGAAGGTAGAGGACAAAATTAAAATAAGCTAACATTTTTTGGGCTGCAGATAGGTATTTACTGGCTGACCTTCCAAATAAAGATATAATTAACTATAAAACTAGTTTGAAAATAAACCATAGTAAAAACAGAGATTCAATTGGGATCAATAAATTATACTTATTATAAAGATTTTTATTTATCATGAAATCCAATTAATGTTCAAAACTTCCTTTGCTAAGCAGTACAAGCTTAAATACATTTTTGGGTTTTCTTACTGTTTACATTTACTTAATGGGACATATTACACTTCCTGTAAGCAATCAGTTTATCACTAATTCCTCTTAGCTGCACCATCACATGGAACAAACTTATATTCTTAAAAACACTTTTCAATCAGGACATAATCCAGAAACTGCAATCAGCAAGCACTTCTTTATGAAGTCACCTTCAGGAAAAGACTTCCCAGCAGCAAAAATTTCTTTAGGAATCTGAAAACTAACCTTAGTAGCCACCTCATTTTCTGAGTTTATTTTATTGAACAACCATTGTTCCCCACAGAAATTTTTAAACAATCTAGATGTTTTAATTTGCTTTTTATTGGTGTCCAGTTTGCTTAAGTCAAAATGTTTTGATTCAAAATGACAATTGGATTGTATTCCTTTGGAACAGCTCTTACTTCTTGGCAAACATCTCAACATTTTGTTTCTTGTATAAGTAAACAAGTATTGATTTGTCCACTCCAGACTAAACATTCTATGTTCTAATTCAGTCTTCCATTTCTTTTTGTCACCCATTTGACAAAGTCACCCTGAAAACTGTAATATTAGAGCCAAAAAATCTCCACAGCAACTGCTCACATACAAAGAATTACTGAACTGAATGTCTGACCTTGGAGAGAGTTCCAGACACTCATGCAACTTAGAGCGCACTGCACTTCGAGGGTGGTGAAGAAGCCCTCATGTTGTTGCCACTCAGCAAATAGCGGGTGTCCACTATGTTGGCACATGGCTGCACTCACTTTGTCTCAGTTCAATGAC
The DNA here is from genome assembly GCA_028646595.1 of Phalanger gymnotis. Taxonomy (NCBI): domain Eukaryota; kingdom Metazoa; phylum Chordata; class Mammalia; order Diprotodontia; family Phalangeridae; genus Phalanger; species Phalanger gymnotis. The sequence goes on along the minus strand of JAQQSZ010013207.1, from coordinate 1,396 downwards.
AGTGCAAAAAGATATGAATCTTGCTCCTCTCAGACTGGTAATAGACTGATGATGGTTGGTTGCCACGGGTCATGTGACAAACAGGAGAAATTGCACAGTGGCAACCCACCTGCCAAGTTACATGACAAGCACAATAGTGACTAGTGGAAAGTGGCTTACTCAGGGCAGAGACAAAGCATTCATTATATCTTTCCTTTCTTTTACATCCTCTACATTTTGCATGGGATGCCCAGAATCCTTTGGTGCACTACAAGTGGCACATGGGTCATATGTTGTAGAGGTCTGCTTGGGGCATAGTTCCAAATTGTTATTCAGAATTGTTGGACCAGTTCACATCTCCACAAACAGTACATCAGTGTCCCAGTTTTCCCCAGATCCTATCCAACATTTATCATTTTCCTTTATTGGAATATTAGTCAATCAGCTATGTGTAAGGTGGTACCTGAGTTTTTTTATTTTTATTTCCATAATTAATAGTGATTTAGAGCATTTTTTCCTATGACTATACATAGCTTTGTTTTCTTTGACTAAAAACTGCCTGTTCACATCCTTTGACCATTTATAAATTGAGGAATGACTTATTTTTTTTTATAAATTTGTTGCAGTTCACTGTATATTTGAGAAATGAGGCTTTCATCAGAGACAAGTCAAGTAAAAAAACCTTTCCCAGTTTTCTGCTTTCTTTGAAATTTTCATTGTATTGCTTTTCTTTATGCAAAGAAAAACTTTCTCATTTTATATAATCAAAATTGTCTGTTTTACATTTTGCAATGTTCTTTATAAATAAATCACATACTCTTTCGGATGTTATCTTGTTTTACAGGATGAGATAGTGATCTGTGTCTAGTTTCTGCCATATAGTTTTCCAGATTTCCCAGAAGTTTTTGTCAAATAATGAGTTTTGATCCAAAAGTCTGGATCTTTGGGCTTATCATATATTAATTTACTATGTTCACTTGCTATAATGTAATGTGTACCTAATCTATTCAACTGACCCACCATTGTATTTCTTAGCCAGTACCAGATTATTTTGATAATTATCACTTTATATTATAATACAGTTTGAGATCTTATATGACTGGACCATCTTCCTTAACATTTTTTTTCATTGATTCCCTTGATATTTTTGAACTTTTTTTCTTCCAGATGAGTTTTGTTATTATGTTTTCTAGATACATAAATTAATTTTTGATTGTTTGATTGGTATGACACTGAATAAATACATTAATTTAGAGAGCACTGTCATTTTTATTATGTTAGCTCAGCCTACCCATGAACAATTAGTATTTTTCAAATTGTTTACATTTCACTTTATTTGTATGAAAAATGTTTTGTAGTTATGTTCATGTAGTTCCTGTGCTTTTCCTGGAAGTTAGGCTGCCAAGTATTTTATATT
>JAQQSZ010013206.1:0-11812 GCA_028646595.1 Phalanger gymnotis | reverse complement strand
TCTCCTTAGTCTTTTATTTCTTTCTGAATATAGAAGACTTTTATAACCCTTCTAGGTATACGTGCATTGTTCCCTCTTTAACCCATTTCCTAATGAAAGCTTGCAGCCCTCTCCTCCCCACATCTAATTCCTCTGTGTCAGTTGTTCCTCTCACAACTCATTTCTATGAGATAATTATTCTATCTACCTTTACCTAAATGGCTTACTTTTCAGTATTGCATCATACTCAATTCTATGCTAATCTTTCAAACTATCCAATTACTGATAATAATCTTAGATGTATGATTTACATTTCCACATATAAAAAGTAAACAGTCTGTCCTTATTAAGTCCCTTATAATTAGTCTTTCATATTTACCTTATATTTTTTTTCTTGTATCTTTATGTGAAATATTCTTTTGAATTCATTCTTTTTGCAATAAAGTCCTGAAAGTCTGTCAATTTGCTGAATAACCATTTTTTTCATTCAGAACTATTTTTAACTTTGCAGGGTATGATAATTTTCATTTGCAATCCCTCAGGATTATGCTTAACTTTCCAAGGTGTGGTATTTTTTAGTTGCAACATCAGTTTCTTGCTCTTCAATATATAGTGTTCCAAGACCTGCTGTCTTTCAGGGTAGCTATTGCTAGGACTTCTGTGACTCTAACTGTGACTCTACCATATGTGAATTGTTTTTCTTTCCTTATTTCTCTTAATATTTTCTCTTTGAGCTTGGGGTTTCAGAATTTTGCAATAATATTTCCGCAGGTTTTCTTCATAACATCTCTTTCAGGTGATGATCGGTGGATTTATTTTATTTATATTTTCCCCTCTTATTCTAAGATTTCAGGACAATTTTATTTAATTATTTCATGTATTATTATATCAAGATCCTTTTTAACCATAGTTTTCAAATGATCCAATTATTCACATATTTTCTTTTCGTAATCTGTTCTCCAGTTCAGTTGTTTTCTTATGAGAAGTTTCACTTTCTTTTCTATTTTTTTTCATTGTTTATGTTTTGTTTTGCTACTTCTTGGTCTCTTATAAGTTTGCTTGTTTCCCATTGGGTAATTCTAATTTTCAAGAATCATATTCTTCTTTAATATTGTTGATCTCCTTTTCTAGTTGGTTAACTTTCTTTTCATAATCTTGGTTTTTTTTTTCTTGGATGTTCTTATTTCTTTTTAATTTTTTCCCTCAATTTCAATTCCCTCAATTTAAAAGTTCTCCTATGAATTCTTTGGGGGCAAATGACCATTTGTCACTACTCTTTGGTGCAGGAGAGGCTTTTTTGCTTCAATATCCTTCCCTGAAGACAAATATCATTTTTTTATATTCCCAAGTTAACTTTGTATGGTTGGATTCTTTTTCCTTTGCCTGCTCTTTTTTTAATTCATTGGCAGGTTATTATTGTAATCATCTTTAGTTCTAGAGTATGAGAGATGGTGTCTCTGGACTCTGATCTTCCATCAGTTCTCCCCTCTGGCCTCAAACAGAAGTCAACAACTCTGCCATCCTGTAAGTGCCCATAGCCATGCTTCTGCACTCACCAGGTGTGCTGGTTCCTTCTCACCCAGGGCCACGTCTTGGAAGAACAGCTGGGGCTGGCATCTCTTATCAACAGTGATTCCCTCAAATTTCCCCACACATACACACTCAGATGCCTATCTTGCCAAATTCTCTGGGAGGTGAAAATTCCTTTGACTGGGGCCAAGATTACCTCCCAACCCAGCTAGCCCCAGAGTTGGTGTCCTACTATTTCATTGGAACTAGCCTGGAGGTGTTTACACTTCAAAGGGATCACACATTGTTCCTGGGAGTTTTCTTCTAGTTATTCTAAGAGGACCAGTGTTCTGCCCTAACTCTTGTTTGGTAAATCTGGGGAGCTTGAAATATTTTTACTTACTCCACCATCTTCCCGGAATCATCTCATGCTTATTAAGTGTTGAATTAAATTATGTGATAAAATTCTTTTCCTGATTAGACTCTTTGATTTGTATTATTTATTTGATAGTATAACAAATATAAATTTCTCAGAGTGTGTGGACTCCAATTATATTGGTTGGATGATTGAGGTGAAACAATTGTACAACTCCAGAGTTATATACAGTAAGTGTCTTTGTTCTCTTCCTCTTTGAACTCAGTCATCAAGAACATTAAAATAATTAATAACTAATAACCAATGACCTTACAGATATTTTGAATTAGGCAGTAAGATATAATGGCTGTCTTTCCCTTACTCAGTGACGTGTGATGGAAATGACCCTCAATAGGTCATATTGACTAGACCAAGGTGGTAGCTTTATTAATAATACAGCATCCATTTATTCAAGGTCAATCCCATTCTTGGAAAATTGTGGAGACACATCCTTTGGTCTTCATATCTGACAGAGTTTGGTGGGTTAAAAATAGATATTGTTTCTGTCCTTGGGGTAGTGGATAAAAAGGGTAAGTGTGTGTCGCACATAAAGATATACATCTTCTATTCCCTTTTCTTAGCATTGTCCTCCTTTCCTTTTAGTTGTTCAGACAAGATAACATCTTTATAAGACTCTCTGCCTCTATCTCTCTCCTTAAATTCCAATGCTACACAATTTTCAAGGTAAAAAGAAACTTGCTTCTGCTAGTCAGAAAGCAGGTATGCTCATTAGCATTCCTCTGTGTCAGAATCTTACACTCCTTAAAAAATTCTTGGCTCTGATTCTGAGTTCCTGTACCCCTCAGAGTTGTATGCTTTATGACTTCCTTCATCCTATATAAAGATAACTGGTGTTATCCTGTTGGCCTACAGTTCTCTTTTCTCCTTCTTGAACACTGATGGAGACCAGCCTAGTAACTAGTATCTTCTCAGGTGCCAAGTACCTCAAGTATTTCATAGCCATAAATCATGTGACCTTTTGGGGATTGAAGGGTCTCTTTCTGCTTATTTCTTTCTCCTTACCTCTCACTTTTCGTTAGAGGTGGCTGGTGGCATAATGGAGGAGTCGGTCTTCAGTCAGGAAGTCAGGAATTCAAATCTAGTGTCACACTATAATGTGTGATCCAGAAAAACTAAATGAACCTCTATTTACCCCACCTACCTTACAGGATTTTCATGCCAATCAAATGAGATAATATTTGTAATAAGTGCTTAATACAGTATCTAGTGAATAAATAGTATGCATTATATATAAAAACTTCTTCCATTCAAATCCCCAGCACCAAAAGTTCATGGCATGAAACTGAAAAAAAATGACAAATTCTGTCATTTAGCTACCTTTAACAGTGTTTGAATTATTATGAAATCAGAAGAGGTACTGCCTCACTGGGAAGTACATGTTCAGATTGGCCCCATAGGGAATAGAATGGAAATTCTAAAATATGAGACTGAGTTTGACTTTGCTTGAAAAAATTTTGAGAATATATGATTAGGGAAATGGTTAGTGAATATCTAAAAATGAAGCAAGAATCACAAGTAAATAGCATGGTTTCCTAGAATCTTAGACATAGAAGAAACCTTAAAGGCCATTCAATAACTGGGCTGGGATCCCTTCTATGAAATACACAGTTGTTGAATATCCTGCCTTTACTTAAAGCCATTTATTAAGGAAGAACTAACTGCTTTCCAAAACAATCAATGCTACTCTAAGATAGCAACAACTTTTAGAAAACCATTTCTGAAATCTAGCCAATATTTGATTCTATGGAACTTTCATTATTTTTGTAGGAATAGAATGAAAATACGCATGGAGTATTTTGTAGACTTTGAAGTATCGTTGTTGCAAAGAAAACCCAGCTTTTATATTTGTAATGAGAAGACAAAGGAAATGTATCTTAAATTGAAAATTCCAATTATTTTCCTTGCTAGAATAGTAAATACAAAATAATATGTCAGAAACACATATGGGCATTTTGAGTGCGTGGAAATTGATTTAATTTTCTCTTCTCTAATTTGAAATCTCCCTTTTCCCTGAAATTATGTCATTCTTCAGCACTCATTATTCCTACCTCATGGTCACCACTTGTGAAGTCTTTTGATTTATTTCAAGCTATGAAAATGCAATGAACTGACCCAGTGGATCAAACATTCATCCCAGATCAGGAAGACCTGATTTCAAATATGATCATATTTGATATATCATATATCATATATTTGATATTTGATATATCATATATGATCATAAGTATCAAATAGATACTTACTACCTGTGTGACCCAGGAAAAGTCATATAACCTCTCTCAGTGTGCCTAGTTTCCTCAATTATAAAATGGGAATAATACTAGCACCTCTCTCCCAAGGTTGTTTTGAGGATCGAATGAAATTATGTGTGTATTTATATGCATATATATATACACATATATATGTATATATATACACATATAAATAAATGTATGTGTATGTGTGTATATATGTACATATGTGCGTATATATGTGTGTATACATATATATGTGTATATGTGTGCTTATATATTTTTTAATATGGTGCCTGAAAAAAAAATACTAGTTGGTCTAATGAATCTCTTCTTCCTTCCTTCCTTCCTTTCTTCTTTCCTTCCTTCCTGTCTACCTTCTGCAAAGTGTTTCATAAGCAAATGGTTTTGTAAAATCCTGGATTAAGATAAACTTCATTTAGAGTAAAATGCCTAGAATATCTAAACTCCCTTTACCAGCTTTTCTGCAATGGTAACAGTGTAACAAACAGTGTAGCAAGTCTGTTGGACAACTAAAATACAATTCTTGATCTCATAAGGAAACGGTAAAAGAAATATTATCTGTCACATTTCCAATCAGATATTTTGACTGAAATTTCTGACAGCTCAATATAAACCTCAAGATGAGTGGGTTGAAACATATCTCCATGTCTTACACAAATCTCTAGCAAGGGAAACTTCCCCTATTTGGGGGAGTAGATCCTCTTTAAAGAGACATTTTCCAGTCTATTTTTAAAATTATCTTTTCAAATGCTTAAAAATGGTTTAGAATGTCATAGATAAGCTTCCTGGAGCAATACATAGCACAATGGAGTAGAAAGAAAACCAAATTTAGAGTCAAATCAGACTTAAAATTCCGGTCTTCTGTCTTACCTCCAGTTTGAACTTGGGCAAATCATACCATCTTTTTTAGGCCATATTTGCCTAATTTATAAGCAGAGTATGATTAGATTAGGTGATCCACAAAATGTTAGAAACATTACTTTTATAATAGATAATTTCAAATGCTGAGTTGATACCCTAGCTTTCTTAGCCTACCTCTTCAAGTCTTAAAACAACATCTCTGCTTTGCTGCCCTTCAATTGAAGGGGAAGAAACATAAATATTAGCCATTAGGACCTTTATTTAGACATTGATTCTATTCCCTCCTGTTGCAACAATCTGCTAGCAGCTGCTGTGGGGGTGAAACACCAATACAAGCCCAACAACAAGGATGCTGCAAGCATAAGTTCTTTTGATCTGCTTTACTAAGTAAAGTAGCATTAAGGGGGTTAACAATCTTATTTCAATACAACATACAAATATTATTCACTTCATTCAGGGGAAGAAGCCAGCACTCTGAACAAATACAATTACAAACAATTTACAAACACCAACAGATAGACCTTGTCTGATTCAAATCTCAATGCATAGTTACCAGGGTTTAACAAAGTCTGAACATCAGGCTTAACAAAGTGGGTGGCTCTTAACTATAGCTACCCAGATTCTCCAAATCAGCACTCTGGCAAGAGTGAGAGCCCCAAGCAAATAGCTGGGTTCTCTCTTTTTATACACTCTTTAGCCATCATCAAATATCATCTGAGTGACCAGAACTCAGGCTCCTAGTATTGGCTCCAGTCTTAGCAACTTCCCTTAGGACCCTGAGGGCTTCACTCCCACGTAGGTTTAGCACCTAGTAGATAGGGGTTTGAGCCTGGGGTTTAGTACCTAGTAATACTCGAGGACACTCATCTTAATTGGTATTACACCTCCTACTTCCTAAAGCACCTTGCTTTAGTAGTTAGACCCTTTGTCATGCAGAAGCAATATACCTTTCTCTTTCACTGACTATAAAATACACATTTCTTCTTAATCCTAAAACAAACATAACCCAAAACAAACACAAACTGTAAAAAAAAAACTATCCATATGTCTGCCTATGACCGTTATACTACCTTCTCATATCTTTATTCCTTTTAATTCCTAAAAGTTATCTATACCATTGCCTCCATTTCCTTACTATCACTTTTCTTCAAATCTCATTTACTTCCACAGATTCGAATTTAACTTCTATATACTTTAAAAACCCTACCTCTAGTCCAGATCTTTCTTTTTAACTTTGGGTCTAACTTTCTACTTACCTACATATCCTTCTGTATATCCCCTATGCAATGTAATGATTCAAGTTCAGATCAACTGGGGTTCAGAAAAATTTAGCTTGTCATCAGATACTCTGTGTCCATACTCTTTGCTCCTCTAGGGGAACAAGTTAATAAAAAGTTAATAAAAATATTATTTAATGTGTCTGTCTGTTAGCCTATGGTCACCAGGACTAGAAATATGAATCATTGTGATTTTTTCTTTGATATCCTGATCATGGAGGGCCATCTCCAATCATCTTGATATATATTTCCCACTGAACCTAGATGGTTCCAGAAGAGAAAATAAGACCGGGTGCTTTGCACAGCCCTTCCTAAGTTAAATCCAATTCAATTGCATGACATGACATCACCTCCCTGATGTCATGGTCCTCTTTGAGAATGAAGGACACACAACAACAACCATCCAGATTAGGGCTCAGTCTATTAATTTTTTTTGGCTTTGTGGGGCATTTGTGTGGAGTCAGGTGGTGCTGCTTCTTCCTACTCTGCCATATTGGAGAGCTTCTCTTAAAAATATTTTTTTTTCTAAAATATAGTACCCATGAAAAAACTATCCAAATTTAGTGTGATCAAGTTAGATGGCAATGGAAGTATATGGAAACTATATTTCCATTGATGTAGTTTTAAGACGGTGAGACAGGACTCAGTGGATGGAAAGCCAGTCAAATGCTTCAAACAGTTGTTAAGTAGTGTATAGAATACCAGGTAAGGGAAGTCCCTCTTCCAATTTGGATCAGTATCTGCTCAGCAATTTTTGGTCATAGTGTACAGTCTAGGGTACAGTGAGGCTGTAATTTGTCCAGAGTCACATTGGTCTTCTACTCAAGTCTTCTAGAATTTGAAGCCATATCAAGCTGACCCATTACAGATATGTCCACAAGCATATTTACAAGTATTTATGTGCATATCTGCTTTTATGGACACTGATTAAGAGAAAGTATGGCATAGTGTAAATGTATTCTGAATATTTTTTTTTATTTTACCAAAACTCAAATACAAAATAGAAAATAGAAAAAAAAATAAACAAAAGCATATCATAAACTTAAATATTGAAACATAAATGTAAAGGAAGAAAAAAAGCATGTCATGTGCATAGCAGAATATAGGAGAGGATTCAAAATATGTAACAATAAATCTTCATTTCAAGAAAGCCTTTATGAAAAATAATACACCTTGTGTTGAGAATTGTCCATCTTTTCTTTGTTTCCTTGTGTTTTCTTTTTTTCTCTGCTGTGCACCTTTTAACTTTGTTCTTTTTTCCCCTCTCCCCACCCCCAGAAGGCTAGGATATAATGTAGATATTTATTGATATATAATAGACATACAGATATATACTTAAACTTATGCATATATACATGTGTATATAGATATATACTTTCCCAAACATAATCTACTCCTGATTTTTGTTTTTTTTATGTTTGTATGTATCTTTCATGTCCTATCCTTCTCGCCTCCTCTACTTTGCTTCTACCTGCTACCTTGCCTTCCTATTACTTGCCTACCCCCGTCCTCCATCAACCACCCCACCCTCCTATTATTAGCCTTCCCCTCTAAGAATCCCTCCCCCATCCCCACATTCCCATTAATCTAAACTCCCTTTACCTATTCCCTCATTCTCCCCTCTAAATATCCCTCCTTTGTCCTAATCCCTCCATTGTCCTTTCCTCCTTCACTATACCACTACCATTTTATTTCTTCTAAATTTAGAAGACTTTTATACTTTTCATAATATATATGTATTGTTCCCTCTTAAACCCAATCCCAATGAAAGTAAGTTACTAGAACTACCAGCCTTCCTCCCCATCTAAATCCTCTGTATCTTTTCTTCTTCTTGCACTTCTTTTGTATAAAATAGTTACTGTTTTTAGTTGTTTCTAAATGGTTTTACTTTTTATATCCATATCATATTCAGATTTATCCCCCTCTTTCTTATGAGTTCGACAATTATTGGTAAGAATGTTAGACATACATTTTATATTTTATGTTATGTAAAAGGTAAGCAATCTCTTCTTATGAATCCCTTATACTCAGTCTTCAGTGTGTACCTTATGTTTCTCTTGGTTATTGTATGTTGAATCTTCTATTAAATTGAGAATTTCTTTTAACAAAGTCTTCAAAGTCAGAGGGTTTCTCAAACATCCTTTTTTTCCATTCAATATAATACTGAAATTTGAAGGGAATGATATTTTTGGCTGGAGCCCCAGGCCTTTTGCTCTTCGAAATATTGTGTTCCAAGACCTGTGGTACTTTAATGTCTCTGCTGCTAGTTCTTGTGTAATTCTAATTGTGGCACCATCATATTTGAATTGTTTTAATCTTGATACTTTTAATATTTTATCCTTGAGCTGGGAGTTCTGGAATTTGACTATGATATTCCTATGAGTTTTCCTCATAGGATCTCTTTTAAGTGGTGTGCAATGGATTTTTTTTTTTCTATTTCTACTTCCCTTCCTTCTTCAAATGCTTCAGGACAATTTTCTTTAATTATTTCTTGTATTATTGTATCAATATTCTTTTTTGATCATGACTTTCAGTTACTCTGATTAGTTTTATATTTTCTCTTCTTAATCTATTCTCCAAATATGTTGTTTTTCTTATAAGATGTTTCACTTTCTCTTCTATTTTTTCATTATTCATGTTTTCTTAAATTATTTCCTGATCTCTTATAATTTCATTGGCTTCACTTTGCCCAATTCTAATTTAAAAGGTGTCATTTTCCTCCTTGAGATTGTGGATCTCCTTTCATAACCTTCAGGTTTTTCTTGGATTATTTTTATTTCAGTTTTTGCTCCATCTCTATCATTTTATTTTTAAAGCTTTTTTTTTAAGATCTATATTTTTTGGGGGGGCAAGCGACCATTTGATGTCGCTCTTCAGGAGTTTCTTTACTTCAATATCCTCCTCTGCAGATGAACCCTGGTCATCTGTATTCCTGTAGTAGGTTTCTATAGTTGGATTCTTTCTCCCTTGACTGTGCATTTTATTGTAGTAATAACTTGCTTTTTATAATCTCCTCTAGCCCTGGGATATGGAAGCTGGTGTCTTTTGCCCAAGAACTTTAGTTTTATCCTCTAACCCAGAACCAAAGCCAAAAATCTAATCTTCTGTAAGTGTCCACAGCCAGGGACTTTCTACTCCACTGCTTCTGCACTCAACGGCCTTGTGCTGGCTCCTTCTCACCCCCACTGCTCTTCAGAGCACAGTTGAGTCTGGCATTCCTTGTCAGCAGAGGTTCCCGCAGTCTTCCTGGGCTCAAACGCAGAACTCCCCTCACTATCCTGGGGGGAAAGGTTCCAGTGGCTGGGGCTGAGGCAGCCTCTCAGAACAACTAAACCCGGGCTTGCCTCTAGTTGTTTAAAGGACTTCCCAGTTTCCCGTTAAAACAGAGCTAGCCTGGAGTTGTTTACTCCTCATGGGGACCAAACCTAGTCCTGGGGTTACTCTTCAGATCTTCTCAAACTGTCCGAGGAAAATCCAGGTTGTGCCCCTATTTTTCTTTGTCCTCGCCAACACTTTTTTTGCCCAAAGGTGCTTTTTTTAACTCTTGTGGGGGAAAATCTTGAGAGCTTGGAATTTTCTGACCTACTCTGCCATCTTCTCAGAATCCTCTCTCCATGTAATTGTATTCTGTATATGTTAGGCAGAACAGTTGATAAAGTATTTGGCCTAGAGTTGGGAACACTCATCTTTAAACCTGACCTCAGATATTTATTATCTGAGTGACCCTGGTCAAGTCACTTTACCCTGTTTTCTTCATTTTTCTCATCTGTCAAATGAGCTGGAAAAGGAAATGGCAAACCAATCTACAATCTTTGCCAAGAAAACCCCAAATAGGGTAACAAAGAACCAGATATGATTGAAAGTGACTGAAGAACAATAATTATATATGCATCTCTATGCATAGTACATGTTTATATGTGCCCATGAGACTCTCTTTACACACATGCACACACGCACACACACACACACGCATACTCCTTGCTATCAGTCTATGTGAATCATTATATATGTATATGTGCATGTGTAAACTTTATACTCACATTGTTTTTGGAGAGTATGTAACACCATTGACTCATACTGAGTTTACAGGCCACTAACGCCACCAAGTCTTTTTTCTTCTCCTAATTCTAAAAATCTTCCTTTCTATGAAATAGTTTCTGTATTAATCTGAATGAAAATTTAAGAATATGGCTTGTCATACTTTCATTTAAATATTTTTGTTTATTACTTTCTATTAATGTTCATCCTGAGAAAGTCCTGTCTACTATGAAAGCTACAAAACAAATAATATTAGATTTAAAGAAAGAAAACTACTTGCCATTCATCTGTGTTTTAGGTTCATCGATCTTTTTGAAAATTATAGCAGCTCACATTACAAAATATATATTTATAATTGAATACAAAAGATAGGGTTGTGTATCATCCTTTATCCTACAGTATCTCAGGGAATCTAACAGTGTTTTATTTAATTAATTATTATTGTTATTTTTTAATTTACAACACTCCACAAGTGTTCCACAAGTTTTTGAGTTCTAAATCCCCAAGACAGCATATGATCTGATATAGGTTCTACAGATAACTTCACATTAAACTTATTTTCCCAATAATCAAGTTGTAACGAAGAATTATAACCAATGAAATAAACCATGAGAAAGATGAAACAAAACCAAAAATGTAATCAAACCAAATAAAGAGAGAGACAGAGAGAGAGCAAATAGTTTGCTTTAATCTGCATGTAAACTCTGTAATTCTTTCTCTGGCTATGCATAGCCTTTTCCATGATGTGTTTTTTGGAGCTGTAATAGAACCTTGCATTATTGAGAAAAGACGAGTCTATCAAAGTTAGCAATCACAAAAGAAACGTGTCTGTGGTTATGTACAATGTTCTCCTAGTTCTGCTCCCTTCATTAATCATCAGATAATAAGTTTCTCCAGTGTTTATAAAGTCTATCTGCTCCTCATCTCTTATAGAACAATAGTATTCCATTACATTCATATACAACAATTTGTTTATCCATTCCCCAATTGATGAGAGTCCCTTTGAATTCCAATTCTTTGCCACCACAAAAGACCTGCTATAAATATTTTGTACATGTGAGTCCATTTCCCACTTGTATAATCTCTTGGGGATATAGGCCCAGAGGTGGCATTGTTGGGTCAAAGGGTATGCACATTTTCATAGCCCTTGGGGCATAGTTCCAAATTGCTCTCCAAAATGGTTGGATCCATTCACAACTCCACCACCAATGCAGCAACGTTACAGTTTTCCCACATCTTCTCCATCATTTATCATTTTCTTGTTTCAACATGTGAGCCAATCTGACAGGAGAGATGTGGTACCTAAGAGTTGTTTTGATTTGCATTTCTCTAGTAAATAGAGATTTAGAACATTTTTTATATGACTATAGACATATTCAATGACTTTCTCTGAAAACTAGCTTCTCATATCCTTCAACCATTTATAAACTGAGAAATGACTTGTATTCTTATAAATT
>JAQQSZ010013205.1:0-11812 GCA_028646595.1 Phalanger gymnotis | reverse complement strand
CTGCCTAATGGGTGGGTCAGACTAGATTATTTCTAGCTGTAAATTTTTTGAGTGATGCTACTGTGCCGACCCAACCTACTATGCTATTAAAAAAATTGTGTTCTGAGCTTAACAAACGCCAAATAAAATGAGCATTTCCATGTAATAGTAGAACAGAAAAAGATGATTATATATAAAACTGCAAATCCTTGTTATACATAGCTTGTTTTTCTTTTTTAGTATATTCAACCAGTAGCTTTCAGTGCTATCCTGCTTATCTGTGTTTTTAAAAGTCTGGCCTTTTTTTTCTTCTGCTTTACAACAGAAGAAAGATGCTTCAATAGCCCTCTTTCTTTTCTTTTTATTTGGCTATCTTTCCCTGGGATTCCCTCTAAGCCTCTCATCCCCACCCCATAAAAAATTCCAAAACCAAACACAACAAAGCCCTTATAACAAATATATACATACATATGTGTGTGTAATACACACATATATCTATGTGTATGTATGTAAATATATGTATATATTCAAGCAAAACAAATTCCAGCATTGGCTATATCTGAAAATGGATGTCCCATTCTGCATCTTTAGTCAGTTAGATCTCTGTCAAGAGGTAGCTAGAATGCTTCATTTGGTAGTGTTCATGCTGCAATTATGGTTGGTTATTGCATTGATCAGAGTTCTCAAGTCTTTCTAAGTTATTTTTCTGTATAATGTTATATACATTTTTATCCTGGTTCCACTGGCTTCTCCATTAGTTCATTAAATCTTCCCAGATTTCTTTGAAATTATCCCTTTTTAATGGCACAATAATAATAATATTAATATACCATGATTTGTTTAGCCATTCCTCAATGGGAAGATATTTCCTCAATTTCTATATCTTTGCTACTACAAAAAGAGCTGCTATAATTTTTTTTTAATATGAATATTTTTCCTCTCATTGGGGGCATAGGTCAAATACTGTATTGTTGGGTCAAAGAAGTGACTTTTTGCACATGGTTCAAATTACTTTCTAGAATGTCTGGACCAATTCACCAATACTAAAAAGAGCATCAGAATTCATATTTTACTGCAGTCTCTCCAACATTTTGTTATTTTCCCTTTTTTAAGCATCTTTGACATGAGGTATGAGGTAGAATTTTAGAGTTGCTTTACTTTGAATTTCTTTAAATATTAATAAGATGAAGCTTTTTTCATTTCTTGAGAGCTTAGATTTCTTCTTTTAAAAATTGATTTCATATGCTTTGATCCTTTATCTATTGGGGAATGGCTATTGTTCTCGTAAATTCTAATCAGTTCCATATATGTCTTGGATATAAGATATTTCTCAGAGAAACTTGCAGTTACAATTTTCCCTGTTATCTTTTTCCCTTCTAATTTTAACTGTACCAATTTTGTTTGTGCAAAAACATTTGAATTTTATATAAACAAAATTGTACATTTTATTTAATGTGGTATTTTCTGTCTCTTGTTCGGGTCATAGACCCTTTCCTTACTGAAAGGAAATTTGTTCGGGTCATAGACTCTTTCCTTCCTGAAAGGAAATTTGTTTCTGGTTCCTCTAATGTCCTTTTTGTCTAATATATATATCCATTTGGAGCATATATTGTTATATAGTGTGAGATGTTAGTTTATGCCTAATTTCTGTCAAATTGCTTTTCATTTTTCTGGCAGTTTTGTTGAATAGTCATTTCTTAGTCCAGCAGCTGAGATTTTATGGTTATCAAAATACTGTCTAGTTGGTTAGTTATGTCGTATACCTAATCTGTTCCTTTCATTGACCTCTCTGGTTTGCAACCAGTGCCAGATCATTTTGATGATTACTGCTTCATAATATAGTTTGATACTTGGTACTGCTAGATCCCCTTTCTTCTGCATTTTTTCATTGTTTCCCTTACGGTTCTTGACTTTCATTCTCTCAATGAATGTTATTTTTCCATTATGTAAATCATTAGTAATTTGGTATGGCACCAAATAAATGATTAAACTTAGTATTACAATTTTTATTATATGGGCATGGCCTATTCATGAACAATTACATTTTCTTTTTTAATGTCTTCTATTTATTTCCACAAAGAATTGAATTCATAAAATCCTCTGTAGACTCCCAAGTATTTTATAAAATCTGTATGAATGAAATTTCTTTCTTTATGTCTTCCTGCTGGGTTTTGTTGCTATATATATAAATGTTGATGATTTGTGTGGATTTTCTTTATATATTATAATTTGTTGAATTTATTTATTGTTTCAAATAATTTTAGTTGATGTTTTAGTGTTCTAGATAGGTCATTATATTGTCTGCAAAGGTTGATAGTGATGTTCACCCTTAAAACCCGTCTTTATTACTTCAATTTGTTTTTCTGATATTATTGCTATTACTTGCATTTCCAGCACTGTGTTAAATGGTATTAGTGGCAATAGGCATCCTTGCTTTACTACTGGTGTTATTGGAAATGCCTCTTAACCTTTCTGTATTACAGATAATGATAGCTCTTGCTTTAAATAGGTATTTTAGATAGATACTTTTTAGTAAAAATTCATTTATTTTTCTGTTTTTTTTAGTGTTTTAAAAGAAACAGATTTTGTATTTTATGAGAAAACAAATGTTTCCAGCATTTTTATATGGTTTTAATTATTTTTCTTATTGAAATTGTCAGTTTCTAGTTTCCCTTATGTAGAATCAATCCTTAATTCCTAGCATAAATCGAATCTGGTTATATTGTATTTTTTAATATATTGTTATAGCCTATTTGCTAATATTTTATTTATCTTTATTGCCAGTATTCTTTAGGGATATTGGTCTGCAGTTTTCTTTCTCTGCTTTGTCATTCCTGTTTTAGTTAGCCAGACCATATTTATATCA
The DNA here is from genome assembly GCA_028646595.1 of Phalanger gymnotis. Taxonomy (NCBI): domain Eukaryota; kingdom Metazoa; phylum Chordata; class Mammalia; order Diprotodontia; family Phalangeridae; genus Phalanger; species Phalanger gymnotis. The sequence continues at coordinate 8,967 of JAQQSZ010013205.1, read as the reverse complement.
TATAAAGAGTTTCAAAATAACCCTTCTTTTCCTATTTTTGCATAATATTAGAATTAATTGTTCTTGAATGGTTAGTAGAATTTGTTTATGAATCTGCCTTGTTCTGGTGTCTTTGGGAGTTCATTTATGGTTTGCTGAATTTATTTTTCTTTTATTGGGTTGTTTAAATTATCTATTTCTTGTTAGTCTGAGCGTTTTATATTTTTGTGAGTATTTCATCTAAGTTGTTGGTTTTGTTAATTTATAGTTGAACAAAATAATTTCTGATGATTTCTTTCATTTCTTCAATTGTGAATTCTCCTTTTTCATTTCTTAATAAACAATTTGGCTTTCTTCTCTCTTTTTAAAAATCAGATTGGGTAGCCATTTACCTGTTTTTAAAAGTTTTATCCCCGCCCCCCCCTCCCGAACCTCACACCTAGATTTATTTATCCATTTAGTTTTTTTTTTTCTTCAGTGTTATTTATCTTTTGTTAATCTTGTTAGTTTTCAGAATTTCTGCCTTGGTGTTTGATTGGGATTGAGGCTGCCTATGTTCTTCTTCTTCTTTGTTGATGAAAGCATCTAAGAGATTTTTCTTTCTGAATACTTTAGCTATATTCCCTAAGTTTTGGTATGTTGTATTGTCATTTATTTTGATGTAAATTTCTATAATTTATTCTTTGACTCACCAATTCTTTTGGATTAAATTATTTAGTCTCCAGTTAATTTTTTTTATTCTTTCTTCAAAGGCCCCATATTGAATATACTTCTTATTACATTATAGTAATTAAAGAATATATTTATTATTTGTTCCTACATTTGTGAAGTTTTTTTTTATCCCTCAATACATAGACAATTTTTGTAAAGAACCACACACATCTGAGAAATATGTGAACCTTCTTTTCTTCCTATTAAGTGTATCTATCACATCTATTTTTTGAAGTTCTATTTAAGTCTTTAACTTCTTTCTTCTTTATCTTTTTACTAGATTTTTAAGGTTTGAAAACAGTCATTGAGGTCCCCTACTATTATTAGTTTGCTGTCTATATCTTCCTCCAATCATACACACACACATTATTGGTAATGATTCATTATCTATGGTTTTAAGCATAACGTCATTTTCCTACTTACCTATTTTTTTAAAAATCATTTTTACTGTGTCCTTGTCTGAAATCATCATTGCCACCCTTGCTTTTTTGTGTTGATCTGAAGCATAATAGATTCTACTCCAGCCGTCCATTTTAACTCTATATGAATCTTTATGTTTCAATTATTTTTCTTCTAAATATCTTGTTGGATTCTGATTTCTAATCCGTTCTGTAGTCCTATTCTGTTTTGTATGTGAGTTCCTCTCATTCATGTTCACAGCTTGGATCCTTAGTTGTGTCCTCTTTTAATTTTCCATCTTTGCATTTCCCTACCTTTTTTATAAAGAAATGGTTGGAAGAAGAGTTTGCCCAACACTTGTAATCTATAAGTGGCTCTCTTTTCCTCATTTTGTCCAATCTTGATCCCAAAATTTTAATTTTTTTTCCTCTTTCCCTTTAATATCACTTTCCCAATACCTCCTTTCACATTGGATTTTATTTTGCTTATTATTGCACTTATCTTGCCCTCCCTTATAATTCCCCCTTCCTTCTTCTTGACCCTATCTGTTTCTCTGTTTAATGTATTTTTATAGCAATCAGTAAGTCAGTTAGTATTTATTAGGTCAGAAACATTTATGAAGTGCCTACTGTGTGACAGGCACTGTGCCAAGAACTGGGTATATAACAAAAAGCAGAAGAAAGTCCCTGTTTCTCTCTCTCTCTCTCTCTCTCTCTCTCTCTCTCTCTCTCTCTCTCTCTCTCTCTTTCTCTCTCTCTCTCTCTCTCGTCCAACCTTCCTTTGTCTGCTTTTGATCAAAGTGAGGTTCATGGGATGTCCATTCTCCCCACTCCTTCCTCCAATTTTGTATCATATTTGTCACATGCATTCCTATTACATGACATAGTTTCTTTCTTTCTTCCTTCCCTCCACAGGATAGTCCTTGATCCTTCCCATTTCCTTTTTCTCCCAAGTCCATCAAAACATAACAAAACCATTTCCAGACCCTCTGCTTTCCATATTTAGTTTTTTCCATGACTCTTAAAAATATCGGTGTTCTAACAATAGGGTGGTTTATTTGCCCTCTATTAGTATATAAACAATTCACCCACACACAGTCCTTTCCAGTTGATCAAATGTATGTACCTATGTTTTTCTTTTTCTCCTGTAATTCCATGTCAAAAGGACTACCTTTTGACAGAATCTTTTATCAGAAATACTTGGAAATATGTTATTTCATCAAAAGTATTTTCATGCTCTAGGACTGTACTAAATTTTTCCAGATAGGTTTTCCAAGGGTTGTTGGTCTTTGTCTTTTGCCTTTTGGAATATCATATTCCAAATTCCCCACTCACTGATAGAAGCCAATTCTTGACTGTGGATCTTTGGTATTTAAATGCTGTCTTTTTGGTTGCCTTTTTTAAAAAAAAATTTATTCTGAACTTAAGAAATAAAATAAGCATTTCCACAACATAGTAGAATAGGAAAAAAGATGATTGCATGTGAAACTGCAAATCTATTATATACAACTTGCTATCTCTTTTAAATATATAATAAAGTTATCATGTGACTTTCTTTTCTGTAATTTTTCTTTGACCCAGAAGCTATGAATTTTAGCTCTAACATTCCTGGAAGTTTTCATTTGGGGGTTTTTTCAGAATGTGACAATGGAATCTTTCTAATTTTACATTGCCCTCTGCTTCTCAGAAATTTATGCAATATGCATTTATAATTTCTTGGAATGTGGCATCTAAGTTCTTTATTTTTGGTCATTATTTTCTAGAAGTCTAATGATTCATACGTTAACTGTCTTGTTTTCCAGGTCTGATATCTTCACATTCTTCTGCTTTTTCAATCTTTAAATGTGTTTTAATATTCTAATTATCTCATAGGATCACTTTCTGTGTAGCCCACTCTAATTTTCAGGAAGTTCAGTTGTTGGGTAAGCTCTCTCTCTCTCTCTCTCTCTCTCTCTCTCTCTCTCTCTCTCTCTGTCCTTCTCTTTCTGTCTGTCTGTCTGATATCTTTTGAGGTATTTATTCTCCTTGCCATTTTTCCTCTCTAGGTATTCTATATTTTAAATTTTTCTTTCCATGCTTGGACTCTCCCTTCATTTCTCCCTACCTTTAAAATGAACATAAACTCTACATTGTTCCTATGATTATAAATATGTTGCTTACAAAGCATTAATTTAAAATTGTCAATGGTTATGAGGTACCTCTTATTACATATACTCACTCCAATTCTGTCTTGACTCCTGGAGAACAAGAGAAAAGATGCTTCGTCATTTCCCCTTCAGGATTCTGTTGAGGGACTTGTAATCTACATGTGACCAATGGTTACAATAATGAAATCTCAATTTTGTGAAGCTCTTTTCGGTTTGCAAAGCATTTTCTTCTCAGTAGTCTTATGGATTATGTAACATTGATGTTATTATATCCACTTTGCCGAAGATGAAACTGAGGTTTACAAAGATGAAGTGGCTTGTCCAAGGTCACACAATACTGCTGTGTGTCCATCTTTAAGGGGTATTCATATTCAGAGAGTTGAGGAGGGACTTAGTGGTCCCAGGAAAATCCCAGATGGTGCATAGATTCCTTTCATATAATGTTATTTTTTGCATTTATTTTTGATATTTTCAGGTCCAAATTCTGTCCCTTCCTTTGAAGGTAAGCAGTGTGATACACACATTACATGTATGAAGTCATGCAAAACATATTTCCATATTAGCCATGTTGCAAAAAAAGTGAAAAAAATATGCACTTTAGTCTTCACCCAGAGTTCATCAGCTCTCTCCCTGGAGGTAGATAGCATTTTTCATCATGAGTTCTTTGGAATTCTCACAAATCATTGTATTGATCAGAGTAGCTAAGTTTTTGATTATCACTACAATATTACTGTTATTGTACATAATGTTTTCCTGTGTCTGCTCACTTCACTTTCTGTCTGTTCACATAAGGCTTCCCAGGTTTTTCTGAAACCATCCGCTTCGTCATTTTTTACAGCACAAAAATATTCCATGAGAATCACATACCATAGTTTGTTCAGCCATTCCTCAATTGATGGGCATCCTCTCAATTTCCAATTCTTTGCCATCACAAAAAGAAAAGCTATCAATATTTTTGTCCATATGAGTCCTTTTCCTCTATCCTGGATCTCTTTGGAATATAGACCTAGTAGCACTATTCTTGTATCAAAGAGTATGCACAGTTTTATAGCCCTTTGGGTATAGTTGAAAATTGTACTCCAGAATGGTTGGAACAATTAACAATTCCACCAATTTGTGTCTATTTTTCTGCATCCCTTTTCTGTCATGTTAGCCAATCTGAAAGGTAGAAAATGGTATCTCAGATTGTTTTAATTTGCATTGCTCTTAATTATTAGTGATGTAGAGCATTTTTATATGTCTATTGATAGCATTTATTTCTTCCTTTAAAAATGTCCTGGATATATTTTTTGACCATTTATCAATTGGGAAATGGCTTTTATTTTTACAAATTTGATTCAGTTTCCCATATATTTGAAAAATGATGTCTTTATGAGAGAAAATTGCTGTAAAAAATCTCTCCTCCTTTTGCTTTCCTTCTAATTTTGTCTGCATTGGTTTTGTATCAGCAAAACTTTTCCATTTCATGTAATCAAAATGAGCCATTTTATCATCCACAATCCCTGTCTCTTGATTGCATGTAAATTCTTCCCTCATCCATAGATCTGACAGGTAATTTTTTCTATGCTCCCCCATTCTGTTTATTATGTCACCGTTTATGTCTACATCATGTACTCACTTGGACCTTTTCTTGGTATATGATGTGAGATGTTGGTCTATGCCTGATTTCTGCCAGACTACTTACAAATTTTCCTGGCAAATTTTGTCAGTTTATTAAGCATTAGATCTCTATGAACACTTTCTGCTATATATTGTGTTCCTAATCTATTCCACTGATCCACTACTGTATTTCTTTGTCAGTGCCAGATTATTTCAATGATTATTTCTGTGTAAGATAGTTTGAAACCTGATACTGCGAAGCTGCCTTCCTTCCCTTCTTTCATTTATTCTTAATATTATTGAACTTTCGTTCTTCCAAATGAATTTTGTGATTTACTTTTATAGCTCTATAAAATAATTATCTTGTAGTTTAATTGGTAAGTAAATTAATTTAGGTAGAACTGTCATTTTTGATGTGTTATCTTGGCTTACCCATGAGCAATTAATATGTTTTTCATTTTTAATATTGGCAATTTGGTTTCTTTTTTCTTTTTAAAATAAAATTAATCTATTTTTTGTATTTTTTTTTCCTTATATAACTACCTCTTAGGTTAATTTATTAGTTCATTTTTTTAAAAAATCAATTTTATTAACCTTTCTTTTGATTTTTCACAGTTTCTATTTTGATCTTTGGGGATTTTTAGTTTGTTTTATTCTGGTTTTTTTAGTTTCATTCCCAATTTATTGGTCTGATCTTTCTCTCTTTAATTGATGTGTTTAAAGATTTAAATTTTTCTTTAAGTACTACTTTAGCTACATCTCACAAATTTTGGCATATTGCCTCATTGTTGTCATCTTTAATGAAATATTGATTGTTTCTAGGATTTGTTCTTTGACACACTCATTTTTTTTAGGATAAGATTATTTGGCATCCAATTAATTTTTTATCTATGCTTCCAAGGCCCCTTATTCAATGTAATTTTAATTGCGTTATGGTCCAAAAGGTGTTATTAAAAGAAATATTTCTGATACAATGCATTCCTTTTCATGCTTCAATACATAGTCAGTTTTTGTGAAGGGGTTACATACAGCTGAAAAAATGGTATATTCCTTTCTATTCCTATTCAATTTTCTCAAAAGTCTATCATATCTAACTTTTCTAAAATTCTATTCACTTCCTTAACTTCTTTCTTATTTATTTTATGGTTAGATTTATGTGGGTCTGAGAGAAGAAAGTTGAGGTCCTCCACTGGTATATCTATATCTATTAATATTTATCTATTTTCTCCTATAATTTATTTAACTTTCCCTTTAATAATTTGGATGCTATGCCATTTGGTGCATGTGTGTTTAGAATTAATATTACTTGTCTATGGTACCTTTTAGCAAAATGCAGTTTCCTTGATTATCTCTTTTAATTAAGTCTATATTTGCTTTGTCTTGTATCATGATTGGCACCCCTCCTTTTTTTTTTTTACCATAGTTGAAACATAATAGATTCTACTCCAGCCTTTTATTTTAACTCTTTCTGTTTCCACTGTGTCTCTTATAAACACCATATTGTTGGATTCTAGTTTCCAATGCATTCTATCTACTTCCATTTTATAAGTGAATTCATTCTGTTCACATTCAAAGTTATAATTGCTATCTGTGTATTTCCCTCTATCCTGTTTTCTTGTTTTTTCTTCCATTTCTTCTTGTTCTTGTATTGTTCTTGTTCTTCTTCTCTTTATGTCTTTGTCTCTTTGTCTCTTGCTCTCTGTCTGTTTCTCCCTCTTCCTGTCTTTCCTCCAAAGTCTGTTTTGCTTTCTGTCACTGTCTCCCTTAATGTGTCCTCCCTGTTATCATCTACCACCCTTGTCTTGCTCTTATCTCCTTCTCTTCCTATTTTCCTGTTGGGTAAAATGGGTTTCTATATCCAACTGAATGTATGTGTGTACACACACATATTTACATATGTGTATGTATGTATGTGTGTATATACATACATATATGTATATATTCTTCCCTATTTGAAACAATATAGATGAGTGAGTTTCAAGTGTTACCCATTTTCCCCTGCATTGTCACACCTCTTCATTCTGTGCCTCTTTTATGTAAGATAATTTTCCCCATTCTCCTTGTGCATCCCTCTATTTTTCTTTTGAGATCATCCCAATATAACCAACCCACTTCTATATCCTTTGTCCAAGTAGACACTTAATTGCCATAATGATGATAATTTTCTTGGAGATTATATGTAACATCTTCCTATATAGGAATGTAAATAGTTTAACTTTGTTAAGTTTGTCATGACATCTCACTTATGTTTACCTTTCTATAACTTTCCAGAGTCTTATGTTTGAGTGTCACACTTCCTATTCAGTTCTGCTGGGAATACTTCGAGGTCCTTTAGTTCATTAAATATCCATTTCCCCCCTTTGGGATTATACCTAGTTGTGCTGGGTACATTACTCTTGGTTGTAATCCTAGCTCCTTCACCATCTAGAATATCACATTTCTTTTTTTTCAAGGTGTAACAGGGCTTATTTCACATTAACAAGGTACCTGGATTTTTGTTCAAATAAATAGAGAATCCTTTTAAATAATGATCTTCTCACACTCTGGCCAGTCCAAGAAGAAATTAAAGGAAATTAGTGCATCCAGGCGAGAGTCACCAGTCAGGGCATGAAGCTTAAAGGAAGAGATGAGAACTGATTTGGGACTGACAATGGACGCCTTTTTACTCTGAACTAAGACAGGCCCCAAAGTTCATTGGTCCCAAGTTACACCTGATTTCCATATTTCAAGCACTGTGCTCTTTTATCATGGTAGCTACTAAATCTTGTGTGATCCTGACTGTCACTCCACAGTACTTGAACTGCTTTTTTGGCTGCTTGCAGTATTTTCTTCTTGATCTGTGAGCTCTGGAATTTGGCTGTAACTTTCCTGTGAATTTTCATTTTGAAATCTCTTTCAGTAGATCATCTAATCATGTATTGCTTCAATTTATATTTTACCTTCTAGTTCTAAAGTTTCTGGAAGTTTCCTTTTATAATTTCTTGAAATATAATGTCTAGGTTATTTTTCTTTGATCATGCCTCTTGTGTAGACCAATAATTCTTAAATTATCTATCTTCAGTCTATTTTCCAGGTTGGTTGTTTTTCAGGTGAGATATTTCACATTTTCTTCCATTGTTTTTATTCTTTTGATTTTGTTTTGTTGTTTCTTGGTGTCTCATAGAGGCATTAGCTTCCTTGAGCAATTCTGATCTTTAAGGACTTATTTTCCTCAGTAAGCTTTTATACCTCTTCTTCCACTTAGCCAATTCTGATTTTAAGTATTTATTTTCTTCAGCATTTTTGTACCTCTTTTACCAAGCCGTTAATTCTCTCTTTTCATAATTCTTTTTCATTGCTCTTATTTCTTTTCCTGGTTTTTCCTCTGCTTCTCTTATTTGATTTTTAAAATCATTTAATGACTCTTTTAAACAAATCTATATGTATATGTATAACCTATATCAAATTCCTTACCATCTCAAGGAAGGGTGAGGGGAGGGAGGGAGAGAATTTGGAACTCAATTTTTTTGTTTTTTTTTTGTTTTTTTTTAATTTTTATTTTTAGTTTGCAACACACGATTCTACATAATTTTGAGTTTCAGATTTTCTTCCCTTCCTCCTCCCCTCCATTCCCAAGATGGCATGGAATCCCATATAACTTCCATATATGACTTGGCATTGAATTAATTTACATACTAGTCAAGTTGTGGAGAGGAATTATGTGCAAAGGAATGAATCATGAGAAAGAAGAAACAGAACCAAAAAAAAAAACCAAAAACACAACCCAATAACAAATACAAAAGAGAGAAAAAAAAGAGGGGGGTGGAGAAAAAGGTGAGCATGAAGTGTGCCTCAATCTGCATTCATACTTCATAGTTCCTTCTCTGGATGTAAATAGCACTCTCCATCATGAGTCCCTTGAAGCTGTCTCTGCATATTGTGTTTCTGAGAAAAGCAAAGTCTGACAGGGTTAGTCATCACAGAATCCATATATCTGTGGTTATGTATAATGTTCTCCTGGCTCTGCTCCACTCACTCAGCAATATGTCATGTAGGTTCTTCCAGGTTGTTATGAAGTCGATATCATCCCCATTTCTTATAGCACAATAGTATTCCATTACCTTCATATGCCACAGCTTGTTCAGCCATTCCCC
>JAQQSZ010013204.1:0-11813 GCA_028646595.1 Phalanger gymnotis | reverse complement strand
TTGCTGCGGTGGGGCCTAAATAAATTTCTTGTTGTTTTCTCCTTAGAGAATCTCTCATACCTTGCGATTTTGGACCATTCAAACATATACATCATTATATTTGAGATCATAAATTCGGCCTTCCTACTACAGGGGGAGTGGGGTGACGGAAGGGAGGGCTGACTGGGGAACTGTTCAATAAGAATATATACCATCTTGGAGTGGGAGGAGGGTAGAAATGGGGAGAAAATTAGTAATTCAAACTCTTGTGAAAATCAATGCTGAAAACTAAAAATATCAAATAAATTAATAATAACAAAAAACATGCTTTAGTGTAGATTACACTGATCATTAAATTAGACAAACAAAAAAAACTTATTAAAGGAATTGAAGATATCGATACTTTTATAATGACAAAATGTCATCTGATAAAAAAAACAGAAACAGAACTCATCAGTTTTAGACACATGATTTATGCCTCTTTTTTCTCAGTGGTACCTTCAAATACATTACCAGTACAAGACTATCATTAAAACAACAACAACAACAACAACAAAAGCAAACAACAAAGACACCTTTCCCTAAACCAAGATGAAATGAAATGAGAGACATATTTTAAGAACTACTAAAAATCAAGAGAATAAAAAAAATTAAGATAGTAAAACTATTTGTTTACTAAAAAATTAAGAAATTATACTGAATAGCGAAATAGATATAAAAATAATACTGAAGTCTAAATGATTTGAATAAGAATACAATATTCTAGGATGAGAATTTTTAAATTACATTTTTTATCATGACAAAAAAATCATGAATATCATAATTGGTATCATAAATTTAAGTAGAAAATCAATTTTATCAAATCACAATGGTTCCAAAAACCTGGTATGTGCTATAACCATGATTAATAAAATCATTTTCACATAGAATTTGACATTAAGTGAAACTAACTTTTTTTAGCATCTGAACACAACAGTGCATAGTACAGATGTTGCCATGATAAGAACTAGATGAGGGAATGTAGACCTTCCAAGGAATGCTTATAATGATACACAAAAGCACCACTATGTCAAGAATGACTTGAGAGAACTGTTGAAAAGCTATAAACAGACACTAAAAGCTTTAATCAATAAAAGGAGGGAAAACAAAAAAAATTATCATTTTTCTAATTAAGGGCAACAATAAAAAAGATGTGAAGAGGAAATCAGAAAACTCAAGCTTCTCAAAGTTTTAGATTGAAAATGATCAAAGTGAAATTTAATTTTAAATGTTACTAGTTTGGTGTAAGGGAAATAATCATAGAAGGCAGAGAATTTGAAAAAAAGTTAGAACTATCAACGTTTACTCAAAAAGATTGAGAGTAAATACCATGAGGAGAGAAATGACTTGAGAAATATATTGAATAATTTCAAAAGTCATTGGAAGAATAGATCAATATATATGCTGATATGTGTAGTAAAAATGTGAACACTGTATTGTCTAACAGAAAGAAACAAAAATCTACTCAGAAAGCGATCCAAAAGCCACAATTATATAATAAACTTCCCTCAATAATTTCAAACATTGGTCATAAAATTAAGGAAATCAGGAGTCAAAACACTTCAGAGAACAAAATAAACAATTCATCTTTGTTCAGGTATTTTGCCACAGACAATTCAGAGGAAAAATAGACCAAGAAAGATGAAAATGTACATAGTACAGTAAAAACAGAAGAGGAAAAATAGACCAAGAAAGATGAAAATGTACATAGTACAGTAAAAACAGAAGATAAATAGATTGAGATAAAGAAAAAAATGCACCTAATACAAATAATAAGAGAAGTTATATCAATGGAGGTAATTGAATGAGCTTTTCTGCAAAGTAACGAGACTGAAAAATTCCCATAATTATTTGTTGAGATCCCATGCGGCAATCACATGAATTACTAGCAAAACTCTTCACTAGTATCATCTCTGGTGTAAGTTTGATTCCATCTTAACAGAAAACATCACTTAGCCACTGTTAAAAAAAAGACTATCAGAAGATTTTCAGTCCCTCCCAGCAAAGGAAAATTATAAATGTATATACAAAGTATTCAAAATACACATAATCTATAGACACACACACATATGTACATATATGTGTGTGTGTATATGTAATACATTTAGTATATGGCATATTACAGGCACTTATTACGTATACACAAACTATAAATAAATGCATATATACATGAATGTATATAAGCATATATTCATGAAAATATATCTAAAAAGTCCCAGGACATTAAAAAACTGTGTAAGAACAAGATACATCACATTTTCTACTCAGATATTACATTTATCTTCATAAAGAACATCTGAGCAAGTATCTCTGTCTCTGTCTCTCTCTGTCTGTCTCTGTCTGCCTGACTGTCTGTCTGTCTGTCTGTCTGTCTCTCTCTCTCTCTCTCTCATACACACACACACACACACACACACACACACACACACACACACACACATTCTTTTCATATTGTCTCTTTCATTAGACAGTTAGAACCTTAGGAGCGAGGCCTGACTTTTGTTTTTTTCTCATACCTCCACTTTGTGTTTAGTTGTTGTTCTGTTTGTCCTTCATTCTTGAAGAGGACAATGACATCAGGAAAATAATGACATGCCTTGCAGTTGACTTTGATTTGAGTGAGGAAGGGCTGTGCAAGGCCTCACTTTCTCTTCCAGTGCTCTCTGGGTCCAGTGGCCTGATATTCATCAGGACCACTGGAGATGGCTCAAGATGCATTGGGAGGCCTTTTAGGCTAAGGTCTTTTCAGGTTCTTATTTTGAGGGAGGTAAAGCCCATTCAATGAATAGGCCTCTTTAAGAAATTAATCAAAGGAGAATCCCTTTAATCAAAACTGAAAAAAAGAAAAACAAATCAAACTAAAAGGGAAAGACCCTCAGAGTTCAGTTCCTATTTACTGTTTACCTTCACTCTCTGCTCAGAGGCCAGGGACCTATTTTCTAACCTCTGAGCTACAGAGAGAATTAGTTTAAGGCTTAATTTTTGAGAAGGAAATGTAGCTAGTAAAATTGAAGGTAAGGAGGCAACTTTCAGCCATTGATATGCACCTTCCTTTGGGCAGAACACCTTGAGGTGAGGTGAGGTGATATGGGGAGGAGAGAGGAGGGGCAGAAAGGGAGGGGAGGAGATAAGAAGGTAGGGGAGGGGAGGGGAGGGTAGAAGAGGGGAAGAGAGGAGAGGAGGTGAAAAAATTAGGCTGATGACCTTGCACAGCCCTCCCTCATTCAAATTAAAGTCAGTAGCAAGTCAGATTATCATTTCCCTGATGTCATGGTCCACATAACCTGTGAATATGTTTAGTACAGTGCCTGGAACTCACCAGGGAAGGAGAGGTTCTTCAATAGAAGGTTCTTCGAGGGAAAAAATCCAAGCTGAATATATTGGAAAATGCTCCCAATCACTAATAATGAAATATATGCAATTCTGAGATCATATCTCATGCCCATCTCATGCCCATTACACTGCTAACAATGATGCAAAAAGAGGAGCTGAAAGAAAAAAAAAACTGTTAGTGAATAGTGAAATTGTCCACTTATTCTAAAAAAAAAAATAAATTACTCAATGAAAGAAAATGAGACAACCTATCATTTGACCCAATGATTCTACTCCTAGGCTCATACATCAAAGAGATTAAGTTAAAAAAAGGATTCATGTTAATGAATATATTATGATTGGGGGATAGTTAAACAACTTGTGACATAAGAATGACTTGAAACATTGTTACACCATAAAAGACAAAAAATGATTGTTTCAGAGAAACCCAGGAACACTTGTATAAACTGATGCAAAGTGAAGTAAGAAGAATCAGGTGAGAAATGCATACAATAATGGCAATATTGAAAATAATAAAAAAGATAAAAACTATGAAAGAACAAAAATCTTCATCAAAACAATGAAAACCTATCTCTATGTAAAATGACAGAAGGAAATCCAGAAAGAATCACAGAAAAATGGGGCGAGTTTGAAATTTACTTACTGAATTTATTACATATTTCTAAAGAATCAAGTTGTACAAAATAGAAATTTGTAGTTTCATGGACAATCATATTTTTCTACTGTGCATATGAAAATACTTGTTTGGTGATTATTAAGTTCAGGCTATATTTATTTAAAGGGTAACATTATTGATTCAGTAAATATTGAATGAGCTGTTCACCATTAATGTTTACACAGCCTTCATTGATTATTGCAAAGCTTCTGACTCAGTTATTCACTAAAATATTGTTAGTGAAGTGCAAATTTATGAAATAGATTCTTGCACAGTGGATCGACTAAATTATTTGATATCAACAGAATGAAATGAGATTTTCTGAAAAGCAAAGCAATGGGACTGAAAAAGATCCATAATTATTTGTTGAAATATAATCACATGAATTACTAGCAAAACACTTTACTAGTGCCATTTCTGTTTGCAAGCCTGATTCCATCCTTCTCAAAAAAAGATCTTGTTTAGTAAAAATCAAAACAAAAAAATATACGTATGGTTAGAAAAAAGTGACAGCTCAAAAAACTACAAATATACTTTTTTGGAACAAGTCCCTATAACTCACTAAGCAATACCAAAGTGTGACAATGAATATATGCCATTGATTTGTGAAATGTTATCAAATATTGTGCACTATTGTATGAAATCCACAAAAGTGCTAAGATTCAAGAATAGAATAAAAATCTCTTAGTGGGCAAAATCCATATTAATTTGAACAATAATATGTCTACAAATAATTACTGAAAAAAAATGACTGTCACTAGTATTTGTTTTTAGAATTGGCAAGGCCAAGGAAGACAATTCAAGACTAGGTCACTTTCAACAGGAATTAAAGATGGCTTATCCTTCAAGATTCAGATTTAGTGATCAACGCAGATTATGCCTTTTTAGGCTATTTTTCATTTATTTCAGTAAATATTTTTATTGCATGTAAAATAATTATCAACCATTTTCTTAAAAATGAGGTATAAAATCTCTCTATCCTACCCTTCTCCCCTATTTAAGAAATCAGATGATAAGATATCAGTTATACATGTGAAGTCATGCAAAACATTTTTTTCATTATTAGCCATGCTGCAGAGGAAAACATAAAACAATAAAAATCAAGACAATAAAAATGTATATTTCATTTTACATTCTGAGTTCATCGGTTCTGTCTCTGGAGGTGGATAGCATTTTCCCCATGGCTTCTTTGGAATTGTTTTGGATCTTTGTATTGATCAGTGTTCCTAAGGCTTTCACAATTGATAGTCCTTACAATATTGCTGTTACTGTGTACATTGTTTTCCTGGTTCTGCTCACTTAATTTTGCATCAGTTCAAATAAGTATTTTCATATAAGGATTTTCTTAAACCATCCTGCTCATCATTTCCTATACTACAATAGTATTACCTCAATCATATAACACAACTTCTTCAGCCATTCCTCATCAGTGCAGATTTTGTTAGTCAATATTAACAATTATGTGACCTATTATCCTAGCAGGCTATGCAAATATAATATTTTCAGAAAATCTAGTAAAACATGACAAATACATTGGAATTTCATTGACTCTCGTGTACTTGGAGACAATGAATCCACACACCAAATGTATATTCTGGATAACTCAACAACTTAAGTGTCCCTGAGCCACCGCCGGCCAAGGCTGCTCTCTCACCTTTAGATGTAGACACAGTCAGGCTGACCATTCCTGATGCCTTTGAGGTTGGATCCAGGTAGAAAAAACAGGCTAAGGCCATGGACTAGTGCACCTGGACTTGAATTTTACAACCAAGAGTGGCAGCTTCACCTTTGTAATAGACATTGATATCTGGCACATATGTCTATCTTAGACCCCAGATCATGAACTGGCCACAACTTGGGCCTGGTAGGTCCAAAGACTTTGGCAAAGGCAGCAGTTCACCTTTCTAGAAAGTCCCCCTCACTCAGGCTCATGCTACCACTGCCACAGTATCCAGCCTTCTTTTTTGACTCAATCAGGACAATAACCCAAATAGTTATTGATAGACTAGATTGGACTGGTCTCTCTCTACCCCCAACACCTGTCCTCTTCACGTGATGTAGTATTCCCAACCTCTACAGAGTTTTGGGTTAAAGGCACAGCCCATGCTGTTTTAATATGCCTTCCAGTACAGCCCCAGTCTTCACCTCAGCCCCACTGGCCTGAGTGCTAGACCCTACAGATGAGGGTCCTTCTCTGTATCTATGCACAATCTTGGACCACTGGAAAGTGAATGGCAATAGCTCTCACTTCAAGGACTACCTTAGGATCTATACAGAGAGGAGTCATACATGTTCTTGCATGCTGATACAGGGATTTTTGCTACTCTGGAGAGCTAATTCAGTAGGTAAAGGAGCACTCTGATCACTTTGGACTCACAACTGAAGTGCCACCAATGAAAGTTAACTCTGGCCTAGACACTGGTTTTCACTCCCCAAGGGTGTACTAGTAAATATTTAACAACCAGCAAAAGGGGGTTTTCATGGCATAAGGGAGGTAGGGACAGAGATTTATGCATACGGACTTTTAATCTCCATTATTAACACTTTCTGAAGTATAAGCAATTAATAAAATTGTGAATAAATCCTTGATTTCTGAGGAGTAAATGTTCATATTGAAAATTTAACAAAGAGTCATTGGCTAGAGGTGGCTCTAGAACAGCCTTGACTTTTTCTTTTACTTCCCTTCCTCCCCTTGAGCTCCAAAACTCAAAGCAGTAAGGGTAGATGAACATATTCATCAATATCATGGCTAGTACAGACTGAGCCATATGACAGATCCTCATACTACCCTGTCCATGTTTCAAGACTGACTTGTCTAAGGATGCCATCTTCACTGCATAACCTTTCAGTCCTCCCAGGCTCCTTCGATGTGCTTGTGTTAGTAAGCAAAATGGGCTCTCAGCACTCAGTTCAACCAAGTGCCCTCGAAGAGTTTGGCCTTTGTTTCCTTTGATTAATTCAGTATATTTCATTGAGTCTTACTAGGTGCTAAGCCCCAGGCCCAAACTCATATTAGATGCTAAGCCTATGTGGGTGTGAAGCTCCCAGGGTACTAAGGGGAGGTGCTAACTCAAGAGCCAATCATAGGAGCCTAAGTTCTGGTCATTCAGATGATGTTTGATGATGTCTGAAACGGTATAAGAAAAGAAGACAGAGCTATTTGTGCAGGGCTCTCACTCTTGGTGGCATGGAGACTCTGGGCAGCTGTAGCTAAGAGCCCTCCAGCTTGTAAACCCAGATGCTGGGACTTTAATAAATGCTGGTAACTATGTATTGGGATTTGAATCAGATGAGGTCTGTCTATGTTTGTAATTTGTTTGTATTTGCTCTGAAGTTCAAGGTGCAGGCTTTTTCCCCTGAACTAAGTGAATGGTATTTGTATGCTGAATTAAAGTAAGCTTGACAACCCCTTAACGTTACTTTCCTTACTAAAGCAGATCAAAAGAACATGTGCTTTTGCAGCATGCTGATATCATTCTTGTTGTTGGGCTTGTGTTGGTCTTTCACCTCCACAACAGCTGCTAGCCAGATTGGTAAAACAGTTCTCCCCTGCCTCAGCTTGCTAACTCCCTCCTCTCCCAACCCTCACCCAAATTTTGGATTATCTAACTCTAGCGGTAGAGAAGAACCAGCTTTGAATTCCCTTTACACTTTATTGAAGGACTATAGGAAAGCCAATTAACTGTAGTGGGCCTCAGTTTCCTGCAGTAAGTGGATAGAGGCCTAGACCTGGAGTCAGGAAGACCTTAGTTCAAATCCTGCCTCAGACAATCCTTAGCTGTATGATCCTGGGCAAGTCACTTAACCTCTGTTTGCCTAGTTTTTCTCATATGTCAAATGTAGATAATAATAGCACCTTTTTCCCGGGGTGATTGTGAGGATCAAATGAGATAATGTGACTAAAAGCCTCTAAAAAACCTAAAGTGTTATTTAAGTGCTAGGCTTTACAACTACTACTTGTATATGCTAAATTAAAGTGTTCCTGTCTTTGTCTTTATTACTTCTGCCATGTAAGTTTATCTTGGTTTCTTGTTTGTTTGTTTTTTGAGGGTGTTTGTACTGATTGTGTTTACAAACATGAAATCTTTTAGGTGGAAGTGACCCTAGGTCACATTTAAAACAGGTCTTGTGCAATTGAAAAATCCCTTTTATAGAAGCATTAAATTTTTCTTCATCACAGATTAATTGACTACAATTTAATTCCAAGTCGTTATGATTTTACAAATGAAATACTCTCTTTGCAATGAATAGAAGACCATCTCTATTTGTCCAAAAATTCTTCCCAATTACACCATACTGTCTTCCATCATCTACTTAAATACCAGTGTACTTACTGATTCCTTATAAATTTATGAGGAAGACAAAGTGGCTACCAGCAGTCTTCATAGTGACACCTTGACAGTATCCTGAGAAAACATATTTACTTAAGCCCCTAATGGATTTGCCTTCGGAACAAAACCACTCAATAAAAAAAAAAAAGTTCCAGGAATAGAAAAGCCATTCATTATGGCACATTGTGATCTGCTTTGGCCAGAGCTCTGATAAGTGGTTTAGCATAGTGTTTAGAATTGTTATACAAATTAATTTTTCCCCTGAATTTATGTTTGCTTGATGAATTCTGATCTCCTTCAAGTTATGGTTTTGTATAAATAAGCTCAGAAGAGAAATCTGGTTCTGCTCTTAACTGGCAGATCAAATTTAAATCTAGATTCAGTGCTATCCATTTTCTGTGATAAACTGCAATTGGTATCATGGTGCAGTAGAAGGAGGCAGCATAGGAGAATGCAAACAACATTGGATTCAGTGTCTGATATCTTTGGTTCAAATTCCACTCCTGCCCTTTCTATGTGATGCTGGCTACATCACCTTATTTCTCTGGAACTCAGGTTCCTGATCTTCAAAATAAAGGTTTTGGACTGAATAACCTGTACAGATTTTATTCTCAAAGACCATAAAATAAGAGGGACATTAAGAAAAGGAAAGAGATAGATTAATAAGTGAAACTGTGTAATATCAGAAAAATATGTTCTGACATTGGAAATATGGGTTACATTATTATTGAGGCTTCATTCAGATTTCTTTGAAATCACTTAATATAAATCACTTTTTTGAAATCACTTAATATAAAATATCTTTAATGCATCCTTAATGTATTTTATGTGATATATCATAGAATAAGGTAAAATGAATCTTTTCTGGGCTAAGTCTTTTGTTAACATTAATATGAAACTGGGTTAGTCCACTATCATGTTTACTATGGTCTATCATTGAAATGAATTTCTAGTCAGCACAGAGTTTGTAGAGAATACATGGCAGTACTCTAAATGAAGGACTTCTTGATAATAAATTAATGGGCATATTTAGGAGATGGCCAGTTTAGCTATCCTTCGTATTATCATTCTTATAAACTAACATTACTTTACCTTCTAGCTGTTTGGAATTAGGAAACATAAAAATTTCCATCATACTCCTCCACCATCCTGCAATCCCCAAAGCATGCACACTTCCATCCTGAAAAATAGGCCTTTGGAAAGTGAATCTCAACAAATCATATGACTGATTTGAAAATACTTTCTATTATTAACAACATCAATCTTTTCTTTTTTGAATTTTTTTTATACAGGGACACTTCTTTTGGTCTCAGAATTTACTATAAATCATTGAAAAAAGGTGGTATGATTTTCTCTCAATTTTTGGGAGGTAATGAGAAGAAGGCAGAGATTCTAACAATAAATATGTTTGTTACACAAAATAGTAGTGGGCAAGGATGAAAAAAACACGTCCTGTGAGCCATTTCTCTTCTGTTCTCATCCTGCTTCCTCACAAGAATGCCTATAGAGATTACCTACTATACCTTCAACTATTCTTGGCAATTGCACAAAAAAAGTCAACATGGTCAAGGTGTGATCATGTCATCTCTCTATTCAGTAAAGTGAGTAGCTCCATATTGCCTTGGGGATCAAATATGAAATGCTCTTACTTTTAAAGCTCTTCATAATCTGGCCTTTTCACAACTTTCCAGATATTTTGCAACTTACTCTCCTGTAAGTTCTCTAAGACAAAGTTGAGGATGGAGTGGGAATGACTTGAGGCAGTATATTAGCAATAGTACCACAACTGTGACTTACAAAACTCAATATTAAATAGGTCTTTTTTCCTGAATTATAGAAGGAAAAGAGTTATCTTAAAAGATAATCCAGTAGAAATTTATAGGGAAAATTGAACACACACACACACACACACACGTATATCTATCTATCTATCTATCTATCTATCTATCTATCTATCTATTTATCTATCTGTCTGTCTGTCTTTCACATACCTACAGAAAGATAGAGATATGTGAGTATGTATATACATATATATATATATATATACATATATAAACATGGAATAGTCATATTTGTAACATTTTATCATTTGAAGAATTTATATTTCTTTAAATAACTGTAATAATTTCTGAGGCAGTCTTTATCCTCTTGCCTTTCTCCCTTACTTCTTCCCTTGGCTTTTTCTTAGTGTTTTTAAAGCATCTAAAATTAGCTATCACATATGTATAAGTTATTCTGTTTATGATCAATTCTTCTCTGTTTTCTTAAAAAATGGTTACAAAAATTACATGTAGGAAAAGTTTAATGGAGCTCTTGAATTTCTTCCTGCTTTCATATTTGTCTAAGGTACCAAGTAGAAATTTATAGAAGGACTATAAACTCAATCCAATTTTTTTTCTATTATACCGTACCAAATCACACTACACCACATCACACCATACCATACCATACCATACCATACCATACCATACCATACCATACCATAGCATACCATGCCATGCCATGCCATGCCATGCCATTCCATCCCATCTCATCCCATCCCATCCCATCCCATACTATACTATAAAATACTGTACTGTACTGTACTATACTTATGCATCTCCTTAAAACACTAAATGGTCACTTCTTTCTGCTACATTCTGAATATTTCTGAGGCAAAAGGAGAGGAAGTTGTACATTTGATGATCTGAGTAGGCAAACAGAATCCCAGGTCAGATCAAGCAAGCGTTAACATAATAAACATAGAGGTCTTTTAAGGAGTCATGAAGGAATTTGTTGCAGTGTCCCAAATTATGGGATAGAGAGGGTGCCAAAGTGGAGGATGGCTGGAAAGGTGAAGACGTACTGTCTAAACAGATCAGATAAGGGACTACACTATGATTATAAAACCACTAGCTGACATTTACAAATCAATTTAAGGTTTGTGAAGTCAAATATAGACATGATTATTCATCTCACAAAACATTTCTACCAAAGACAGTGTTCAGTTTTTATTGTCTCAATGTCCTTTAAAATTCTGTGTTCACACCTTATTCCATTTTTGATATTACTATATCCCCCTCTTCCACTTAGGATCTATATGCCTTTAAGCCACTCATTTAATATCTTAAAGGTTAAATTTATTTATAAGTAAAATGAGTTAGTTTATCTATTCTCTAAGATCTAAAAGATCCCTAAGTTATTGTTGACCACTTAGACAATACCTGTTTGCCAATAAGAATTGAGAAAAATCGGGGGGGGCAGAGCCAAGATGGCAACCAGAAAGCAGTAACTGGCGTGAGCTCCCCACCAAATCCCTCCAAAAACTTATAAAAAAATGGCTCTGAACCAATTCTAGAGCTGCAGAACCCACAAAGTGGCAGAGGGAAGCAGGGCCCCACCCCAGGACAGCCTGGATGGTCTCTGGGTAAGGTCAGTCCCACACGGACCTCCCAGCCCCCAGCCAAGGGGAGCAGAGCTGAGACCAGCGCGCACGG
>JAQQSZ010013203.1:0-11813 GCA_028646595.1 Phalanger gymnotis | reverse complement strand
GACTTGGCTTACATGTTTGGTACTTCCATTTTCCCCTCTTTTTCCTGGAGATGGTCCCAAAGATAATTTAGAACTTCCCAAGTCCTCTCTTAAAACAGGAGTGAAGAATGTCTTTCTCCTCCAAAGCTCTTGTTCCAACTCTCCCTTGTTACACAGGGATATAGCACAGTCATCAATTTCTCCACTAATTAGGAGAGTCTCAGGCAAAATGTTCCAGTTCTGTCTGAAAACCTGATTTACATTCAAATTCATGAATGAGGCAGAGTAATCTGATGGGAGTTTGTTCTATATCCTAAAGAATGAGACTTGCCCTATGTTCTGCCCTTATTATCAACAAACATCTCTTCCAAGGTTAGTATCTCTCACTTCTGTGTGTATATCCCCACTTCCCCACTTCTAATCTGGGTCCTGGTAATCCATCTTCACGCCCAAACTTGGCATACAATATAGGGAATTATGGTGAGATAACATGGTTGATAAAGGTGCCTATTCTCTCCAAGTAAAACTCAATATGAAATCCAGGTCACTCCCTTTTCTCAAGGATATGTGCTTCAATACCATCCCCTTGTCTGTTTTCCCCTTCCCTTCACCATATCTCAGCCTTGTCATTCCATTGCTCTTATATACTTTCCCCTCCATACTTCTGAAGTAAATGAAAACATTTTGATCATTGATTCCCAGCTCACATCTATGTCAGATTAGAGGGTTCCTTCAACTCATCTCTGTTTCTTACTTTCTGCTTCCTTCTATACTCTCCCCTGTCTCTCATCCTATATTGGTTTCTGTTCATATAATATTAATTCAGTTCTTCTTGCCTTTCTTTTCTTGACTCATTAAATTCCCATTAGACCCATTTTGTTTTTACCATTTTTGTCCTTTTGCCCCAGAATGATCCTTCTGCAGACTTTCTTGTACTTTCATACTTTAAGAGAGTAACAGCAATAATAACATCTACTACTTTGTCTTGAATATCATTGTTTAATCTTTTCTTAATAATTGTACTTAGTTATCTGTCTGGATTTTATCTTATTTGGAATACCTGCTCATTTAATTTTGTTTGTTTCTGAAGGAATCAGTCACATGACTCCCCTTTAGAGAAGGTCCTTTTTCCATTGATGATTTGGTTGTTTTTTTCTAAATAGATTATTTGGAGTTGCATTGATATTTCTTTTGTTCTTTTGTAATATCATATTCTATATTCTATTTTTTGTATATATTGCATGATCATATGCTATACAAAGTGAATTTCCTTCGTTGAAAAAGGTCTTTCTCTTGGCCTTAGTAATTTAGTAGGCTTAGACTTAGTAATATTGACTAACACAATCATACTTATAAAGGACTCATGAAAAAACATACTATTTACTTCCAGATGGAGAGCTGCTGGACTTAGAATGCAGATTGAAATACATTTTATATTTTTTTCTTTTTCCTTCCTGTTTTTTGGATATAGGTAATGTGGGAATTTATCTTATATAACAGACATGTTTGCAATTTGTTTTGCCTTTTCTTGCCTTCTCAATGTGTGGGAGAAGGGAAGGAGATAATATGGAACTGAAAATAAAATAAAATTGATTTAAAAAAAATTGGGTACATACATAAATTTATCCTTTGTCTACAACATTAGCATTATCTCAGACTGGAACAGTGATTAGGTTCACAAATGCTTATTGTTTCTAAATGGTGGTCGTGGTTATTTTTGTTAAAGGTATCTGGCAGAAGTGAAGAGAGTGATGCTTTCTTAGGTAACCTTGGACAAATCACTTTGTCTCTTTGGACCTCAACTTTCTCTTGCAACAATCTTCTAGTGGCTGCTGAAGGGGTATAAGATCCACCAACAACCAGCACACAAAAAGCTGCCAACACAGGCTCTTTTGATCTGCTTTACTAAGGAAAGAAGCATTAAAGGGTTAACAATCTCAATTTAATTGAACATACAAATATCATTCACTTAGTTCAGGAGAAAAAGCCAGCACCCTGAACTTCAGAGCAAACACAAACAAATTACAAACATCAACAGACAGATCTTGTCTAATTCAAATCCTGATTCATAGTTACCACAGTTTAACAAAGTCCCAATATCTGGGTTTACAAGCTAGAGGGCTCTTAACTACAGCTGCCCAAAGTCTCCACATCAGCACTCTGTCTGTCAAGAGTGAGAGCCCTTGCAAATAGCTCTCTTCTAGCTTCTTATACCCTCTTTGGTTTTCATCACATGCCATCTGAGTGACAAGAACTTAGGCTCCTACTATTGGCTCTGGTCTTAACAACTCCCCTTAGGACCCACATAGGCACCTAGTAGATAGGGGTTTGGGCCTGGGACTTTGCACCTAGTAAGGCTCAATCAAAGACAATCATTTTAAAACAGTAAGAAGGTCCCAACTTAGTTGATACCACACTTTCCCATCTGTTAAATGAGGGGATTGGACTAAAGTCAGGAATTCCTAGCTTAGCATCCATAAATTTAAAACCAAAATATTTTAATAATGATTTTAGCATAATTGTTTTCCTTCATAGTCTTTGCATTTTATTTTATGCATGTAAACCTGTCCTTCTGAGAAGGAGTCCATAGACATTACCAGACTGCCAAAAGTATCCATGACACACAAAAAAGGTTAAGATCCCCTGGGTCACTCGGTTATTAAGGTGCCCTTTAAGTTCTATCATTTGATTCTAATATCTCATGATGATTCATGGATATAAACTTAGATAGCTCAAACATTTTTCCCCTTCTTCCAGTGACTATTTGTAAAATGCTTTTAGTAGCCATATGGGGTAAATGTTCCAATTTGCCACCCCCACATGAATTAAAGTAAAATTATTCTCATTTTCAGAGAACTGTCCCATTTTTCATTCACTCTTTTTTTTTTCTACTTAAGCATCCTTCTGTGTGTCTTTGCTGTCAACTGCTCTTCTTCCTATATCTTTGGAGCCTTTCTCCCTGTTATGGAAGATTTTTTTAAACCAGTTGCTGTAGAAAATGGGACATAACAAAGAACGACATTAAAAGGTCTTGTTTTTTGTTACACCCAGCACCGTTTTTAGAGTCTGGCAACAACGATTTGCTCTCATCAGATGGCAAATATTTGCTCTTCCAAAAAGGATTTTCTAACTTCAAGCAAACGTGTTTGCCTTCTCCTCTTCTTTGCAGAACACTCTGGGCTTTTCCTAAGCCAGAATAAATCTAGCAAACCTATCTCCCTGCCTCCCACCATCCATTAAAAAGTTTATAAAAATCATCATTGGGTAAATGAGAGAAAATAGCTTTCCAACTACCTTCTGGTGCCTGGTTAGATTTTTGTCCCCCTGCCTTTTTTTTTTTAATATAGCAACTTCCTCTGGCTGTGGTGGCTGTTGTTGCTTCTTCTGCTCTGAAACATATTATTCTTCCCCCTTTGCCATGTTCTGATACATCCATAAAGGAAACAGGTTACTGTCATTCAGTGAGAATACTGCAAAGGGAAAAACCTATTAGAAAGGGATGGGGAGATTTCTCCATGGGAAACATACAGTTATAACCAACAAAAAAAAATGTCATCCCCATGCTTCATTTCTATTGTACCAAGATAAAACAGAACAGCAGAAAGTGCAAATGAGAAACTTGATCCTTGTTTCAAGAGTTATTATTTATTTTCCCAGTGAACAATGACAAGACCTTTTATTTCTTTATTATTGGTTATGCCTGGCAGTTTCTTTAACATGGGTTTGTTCTATTTCAATGATTCTCATCTCTTTTTACTGCTCCCTCTTTGGGGGCAATTTATTACTCTTCTGTGTTGTAGTTGTTTGATCAGCCAGAGTTGAGATTTGAGAATTGCTTTCTATTTACTCTGCCAAGCTGGCCCTGGCAGGGCCTAAGGCATTTAACTAATTAGCCCAATATTTCCATCGTAGGGACCTACTATGCAAAGCATGCCACATCCATCTTTGCATATAACATTTGAAAATGAACCACCTACATCTGTCCAGAGCACAGCCTTCCTTCTAACAGAAAGAGATTCTCCCAAGTCTAGTTGGTCTCATTTGGAAAGAAAAAAAGACTCCAGTTGATTTCTCCAGGCTGCTTAAGCAAAGGCCTTTTGCCAGTGGCAGAGTTGTGCTTCTGTATGTTATTGACTCAGTACTTGCCCCTTAGCATTAAAAAGCAACCCAATATGATGGGGGAAAATTTCAACACTATCTCTGTGCTGACTACAGCACAAACTGACTATCATAAACTACAGCTAACTATTCTCTTTAGGCTGTGATGCTAAACTCATACTCTTGGGCCAAATGTATTACATTCTATGTAGAACTGGCATCTGATTACAATAAGTGCCTAGGATGCCAATGTGAAAAATAGAATAAAAGTACTAGATCTTAATTCGTAGAAAATCTGCATTCTTTTTATATCCTCTCCTTTTCGTGTCAGAAGACATGGAGGGTATTCTCACTGTTCTTATCAGGCTTGCTTCTTCCAACATTTTTGTGTCCAGTTGTGTTAATTTCATCAGGGAAAAATGATTGGGCTACAGTTAGATCATAAATCGTCTAAATATATCTTTTGTACCCCTATAAAGCCAGCATTCTGCAAAGGACTTATATAGCCATCAAAAGAAATCTGCTAGAGAACAAAAATAATAAAGCTCCCAGGCCCTTTTTTGTGCATAGGAGAGGGTGTTATATATTAGTAAATTAAAGTTATTTTTTAAAAGAAAGCATATTAATAAAAATATTTTTTAAAAAGAGCTCACAAACTTACCAATAACATTCCCCTCTGAGGACAGCAAGAAGATATTTGTGCCTAAAGTAATATGTTGTATAATAAAAAGTACCCTGGACTAGAAATTAATCTCAGATCTATTTCTCTCTCTGACACTTACTATCCATGTAACCTTGGGCAAGTCAGTTATCTCTGAATTTAGGGTTTTCCCATCTGTAAAACAGAGCTGATAATATCTGCTTTATCTACTTCATAGGATTATTGTGGAGTCCAAATATATGTGAAAGTATTTTCAAAAGTAGAAATCTATCTTTCCTAAGACACCATACACATCATATGTACGTGATCCCAAATTAATGCTAATTGTGATGATGAATAAACATAGGATAGGGAAAGGATAAATCGCTTTGAAGTTAAAGTCCTGGCTTTCTCTCGTGGTTTCAGAATCATAGCTAGGGCAGGGAGACAAACAATTCCCCAGGGCACAGATGTAGAATGGACATGCTTCTTCCCCATGATAGTCTTCCAAGCACTAGGGTCCCCCATGGGTTCACAATGCAGTATTTCCCTTTCTTACCCTATGTGGCCACAGTTAGAGTCCTGTTGTTATGGTACCTCTTTTCCAGGACCTACTCTTCTCCACTACATATAAACATCCCAGTTCCTAAAACCAATTAAATTCAAGAAGGGGAGGGGATGAAGCAGTGGATAATGGAGAAAGTATGATAAGGGATAACCTATGTACCAATAAGATGGATAGGGGATAGCCCATGTACCAGTAGGATCTCTCCAATTATATTACCAACACGCTTGTCCTGACCCTTATAATCTTCGCTTTTCTATTGAACTCTTACACATGCTTCTCCTTGGTTTTTCCATCTCTTATCTAACCTTTATAAATTGAGATTCCTAAAAGCCAAGTTTTAATCTTGCCACACATCTTATTAAAAATCTCCATGACTTTTAGGGTAAACTAGAATTTCTCTTTATCATTAAGAAGCCTTCATAATCTTGCCCCAACCTACCTTTCCAGACTTAATTCAGATTATTCCCTTTCACACATTCTAAATTCCATATAAGGTGCCGTTCCCATCTATAACATTGTATCTCTTTCCTCTGTGCCTTTACATGGGAGCTGCCTATTCATGGAATGTTCTCCTTTCTCACTTTTAACTCTTGCTCTCAGTGTAACAGTCTCCACAGGACCTTTCCTAACCTGCCCATTCCCCCATTGTTAGTTCCTTACTGAAGTTAACTTTTGTATATCCTCCCAATAGAATGCCAGTTTCTAGCGGTCAAGGATTGCCTCATTTTTCTTTGCATTCCTAGCACATAGTTCAGTGAATGGTACATATTGTCCTTTAATCACCACATTTTGGCTTGTTGAATTAATGAATGAATATTACTATCTTAACTGTTTCAGAATATAGTATAAGGGACTCAATTAACTGGAAAATGAATATAGATAGACCTTAATAGCAATAGTAAGCTTTTTTTTAAGTCACAACATCCTTTGCTAGTGAATAGGCTTGCTGATATTTGAATTATAAATCCTGTCCCCACCCACCATGGCTTAATTTGCCATGTGTATAAGAATTTCAGCTTAAGTCTTTGCATAGCTTTCAAGCTTAAAACCTATGTAGCCACAGGCAAGTTAATTAACCTCTCTCAATTTCTTTATTAAATGAGGGGTAAATAATACTGCCTGCAGCATAAGATTTCTCTACAATGTATAAATATATTATTATTATTATGGTTATGGTTATTTTTATTGTCATTATTTGAAAAACTGAGAGAAGAGGGGGTCTTCATAGATTTCATCCATCAGAGGGCACTCTAGTGTTAGATACATATAGGTACTTACATTGCACAAGGATAGGCTCTGGGGTTGTGCAGGAGGACATACAATTCTTTTGCATTAACCCTGATAAACACATTCATTCAGTTTGCACTCAGTAAGACTGGGGAGTTCTAAGCTGACAGAACCATAGCCTACGGGTTATATAATACCTTTGGGTTCTAGGGGTTTGCTTCTCTCATCCTGCGATTTTCTGCCCCAGGTCTACAGGCATTGTGTAAATTGTAGAGCCCAGAAATTCTAAACAGTAAGTGAATGTAAATGAATGGGTCCTCTCAGGAAATAAAAAGACAGGCTCATTATTTTGTTTTTCAATCCAGAAAGGAACAGACTTTGTAATGGCAGTTTCTAGCAAGAATATATAAAAAAAAAATAATAGCTCTGTCTGAGTCAATTTTCTACAAGTGGCGGAATCGAATAGGCGCACACAATGTAAGAGAACATCGGCCTATCTTAAACAGAGCAACCTCCAGGGAACTTATCATGAATCTATCATCTCGGGGTCTTTTACTAACAGCATTAATTCAGCAAGCCCATCCCATGAGGGAGGGTTGGTTGAGAGGCTTCTGTATAGGTGATATATGCTCCACAGAAGGCATTGTATGGGGACAGGTAAATATATGGGGCAATGTAAAAATGTTCCATTTTAAATAATTCAAAATTGGTCAATTTTCTTGATCTCTAAAATATTCTTAGGGCACCAGAGCCTATGAATACATTTTGCTATCTTTGAAATATGTTGGAAGAGATTCATCCGATGGATGACTTTTCTACTGCAACATTTTATGAATACTATTCCTATGGGCTACTCAGACATTTAACAGATAGCACCAGCAGTGTTTGCTCTCTTTAACAGGCTTTTCCGATGGCTATTCTGTGGTCTTTGTGCAATGTTTTATTGTTACCTGCTGATTTCTTAGAGGTAGAGCTCCTAGGTCATAGAGATGATACTGGGACCATGAAGACCTTGCATCCATATCTAAAGATGGGCAGGAATTGAACTGGCTTATTTTCTTTATACTCAGTGTATCTGTTCCATGCACACCAAGTGATCTTGACTAAGTCACTTCAAAGGAATCTTACTGAGGGCCAAGATTTTTCATTCCTTGGGGGGAAAAAAGAATTGCGTTAAGATAAAAGTAAAACCTTGTTAAATCATTGTTTAAGCACACAAATGTGGAGTTCTTGACCAGGAGCATATTCTTAAGGGGCCCCTCTCATGAAGCCCCTCTTTGGGGCTTTATATACTGAAGGACCAAACAACTCTTTAAGGCACAATGCCTCAGAATAGCATAACATGCCTTAGGGTCTTTTTCCTTAACATAAAATGTTAAGAACTTTTAATAAACACCTCACACAGGGATATATCCATAATCTAAAGTGGGTGAGGCAGCTAGGTGTCACGATGGATATAGAGTTAGGAAGACTCATCTTCTTGAGTTCAAATCTGATATTTACTAGCTTTGTGATCTTGGGCAAGTCACAACCCTGTTTGCCTGAGTTTCTTCATTTGTAAAATAAGCTGGAAGAAATGACAAACCACTCTAATATCTTTGCCAAGAAAACCCCAAATGGGGTCATAATGAGTTAGAAATGAATGAAGTGACTGAACAACAATAACAAAAAAAAAATGAATGGAGAGATATTACTTAACTTATTTGATATGAGGTAGAGGGATCATTTTGAAGTCATACAGTAAGAATGCAATATTGCCAGATTCTAAACTTCAGAATTCTCACAAAACTACTCAGTCTCACTAGAGATCCCTGATATTATAAGGTACCATCACTACTAACTAATGCTTTTAAAGTACTTTGATACTATTTTTGAGAAAAATCATCTATGATAGTTACCTATGTTCATGTGATTGTGTAAATTGTCTACTGAATCAATCATAGGGCTCTTTTCCAATGCTCTCTGACAAAAGGACACATCTCTGGGGAATATGACTATGTGAGCAGAACTGTAACCCTGGCTTTCATGGGAGATAGATGTAGGAGTACTGTCACTATGAATCAATGGGAATTCAGGCCTAGGCAGAAGCCTAACAGGGGGAATGCTCCTCAAGGCTTCAGACAAGATGTTTCCAAATCCTTGTTACAGTGGTCTTTAGCTCCCCTATCTCAACAACAATTTGCCCAAGTGGAGAAGCAGTATCTTCTGTGTCAATCTGCCTGTATCTGACTATGGCACATTCCATATGCACGTGTCTTTACTCCTTAGCATTTAGCTACATGGTTTCTATCTGATGTGAGCCCTAATCAAGCATGTAATGAGGTGTGAGATATCAGCAACAATAAAGGATATCGTCTGGATGAATCTCACTGATAAATCTCTTAATTAATTCAAGCTTTGAAAAAATTAGGCTTAAGGTAGGTGGCAATATATAGGAGGTGTGGAGGGGCTGCTTATGTATTGGAAGGAGTAGGAAGTGCTTGATAGCTGCAGGGGGTTTATGAACAATATGAAGAGTTGATTTAGTGTTGAAGAAATGGAAAATGAATCAGATCTGGTCAGGGAGGCTAAAAGAAAAAAAAAGAATGAAAGGTTATATAGGGATAAGCTATTGTCATGCAAAAGGAAAAAGTGAAGAAGGTAATTTGGTACAGATGAAAGATTTATCAGAATTTGGAGAGAGAGGACCAGGGTTCAAGTTTTGGCTTGACCATTTACTATTTATGTGCTTATTAATTTCTCTTAACCACTGACAGACTCTATTCCTCATCTCTAAAGTTAGAGTTGAATTAGATGACTCTAGGTACCCTTATACCTCTTTCATTGTATGAAGCACGCAGACTAGAAGAAAAAGAGTATTTCTCCCAAGTGATCAGTCAGCCAATAAATATTTATTAAGTGTACTTGAGGTGGAGAGAGGGAAGTGACTTGCCTAAAGTCACAAAATTTGTTCTTTCTGACTCCAGGTTCATGGTCCATCCACTGTGCCACCTAACTGCAGGCTGATTTAATTGTTTAAAATATTTTATTGATATCTTTTGTTTTTCTGTCACCCACATTTTCTGATGTATCCTCCCATGTATAAATCTCAAAACAAAGAATTAGAAAGAAAAAAATATTCAGCAGACCTAACACATTGAAAATATCTGAAATCATATTTAATATTTCCCACCTTTATAAATAAACTATTTCAAAAATGTTTTAGAGGGTGATCTTGGTGATGATTTTTTTTTTCAGGATATATTTTCAATTTTATTTCTTTATTGTTCTCCCCCTTACACTATTGCAGTCATTCTGTGTGTTGTTTTCTGGCTTCTGCTTACTTCATTTTGCATCAGTTCATGTAAGTCTTCCCAGGTTTCGTTATATTTACTGCTTCTTATATCACTATAATAAGACATAATATTCATATATCACAATTTAGCCATTCCCTAAGTAATGGAGTCTCTTTTTTTTGTTTTAAATACAATTCCAGTGACCTAATATATATTCTTTCTTAGTCTACAGTAGATCAATTCAATTCCATTTAATTCTTTGAACATTTGTTAAACACCTTTTATGTGCAACATAATAGGTAATATGTTTTAATGTATATAGAGAGAACTGACTTTGTCCTCAAAAAAGACCTGAGTTCAGATCCTACATTTAACAAATAATAGATTTGTGATCATAGATGAGTTACTTAAACTCTCGATGCCCCTGGCACTTTTCTAAAACT
Organism: Phalanger gymnotis; assembly: GCA_028646595.1. NCBI lineage: Eukaryota > Metazoa > Chordata > Mammalia > Diprotodontia > Phalangeridae > Phalanger > Phalanger gymnotis. Next base: position 1,583 of record JAQQSZ010013203.1, on the reverse strand, counting down.
ATAAATTCCAGATCTCTTACCATTCTTCATCAGCAAAGAGTTTCCCCTGTAGGGATTGGAGGGGGTGGAGGGATACTTACATGGATGAAATGTGTTCTGAACCAAGAAGAATAAAGAAAAGTGTAATGTATGGTACGAGGCATTTTGGGTGATGGAAAAAATCAAATAAAATTCTTTTTTAGGGATTTTAGGATTTACAATTTGTAGGAAAAAATTTACAATTTAGCAAGACTATAAGTAATGTATAGTGCATGAGAGAGGTTCAGAATGGGGTACTGGACCAAATAAAATAAGATAACTTTTAAGAGAGCTGAATTTAAAATCTCACATGGGCCAAAAAAACCAACTTCCCTTATTCAAGTGGAAGAGGTATGGCTATTTTCTACTATGAATATGTTGTTTTTAGTGGACTGAAATGTCAACATGTGCCAACAGTGCAATATGGCAGCCAAAAAGCCAATAGAATCTGATATTGCATTAAGAAATATAATATCAGGGGCAGCTAGGTGGTGCAGTGAGTAGATCACCAGCCCTGGAGTCAGGGGGACCTTGGTTCAAATCAGGCCTCAGACACTTGACACACTTACTAGTTCTGTGACCTTGGGCAAGTCACTTAACCCTAATTGCCCTGCTTTCCCCCCTGCAAAAAAAGGACATTAAAAAAAAAAAAGAAATAAAATATCCAGGAATGCAGAAGTGCTAACCTTTCTCTACTCTGTGCTGGCCAGGCCACAAATAGAGGGTCATGTTCAGTTCTGGTGAAAGCACTTTAAGAAGGATTTTGGTAAGCTGTAAAGCCCCAAGAGAAGGACCAAAGAATCATGAAGGCCTTTAAGTTTGCTGAATACAAAGGTTGGTTGAAGGAACTGGGGATATTTAGCTTAGAAAAGAGAAAACATTCACATATTTGATAGATTATCTTATACAATCTTCTTTGTCTCATAGTGCAGAACTAGAAACAATGTTCTTCAAAATTTCTTCTTTTTTTGTTATTATTTTGACCTTTATTCTAATGACATTTATTCTAGGTCAAAAATCTTACTGTATGATTCTACGATATTTCAAAGATGCAAATTTAGGCCAAGATGGCGGCTGGAAAGCAGGGACTAGCATGAGCTCCCTGCCAAGTCCCTCCAAAAACCTATAAAAAATGGCTCTGAACCAATTCTAGAACTGCAGAACCCACAAAATAGCATACGGAGGCAGGGCTCTAGCCCAGGACAGCCTGGATGGTCTCTGGGTAAGGTCTATCCCACACAGAGCTGGAAGTGGAGGGGAGCACAGCTGAGCAGAGCCCAGTGTGGGTGGCGCAGACCGACCAGACCGGGAGTCAGGTGGAGTGTGCCCTAGCGCCCTGAATCAGTGAGCTGCGGCAGTTACTAGACTTCTCAACCCACAAACACCAAGGACAACAGAGTAGGTTAATGGGAGAAGCTGCTGGGGACTGGGATAGAGTTTGCGGTTTGGCCACCACCCTTGGGGCAGCAGAGGTGGGGCAGCTACAGAACTACAGCTGCAGTTGCTTCTGGCCTCAGGCCCACCTGGTGGGAGGAATTAAGTGGCGAATCAGAGCAGGACTGAAG
>JAQQSZ010013202.1:0-11813 GCA_028646595.1 Phalanger gymnotis | reverse complement strand
AACAGACAGACCTTGTCTGATTCAAATCCCAATATATAGTTACCAGAGTTTAACAAAGTCCCAACATCTGGGCTTACGAGCTGGAGGGTTTCTTAGCTACAGCTGCCCGGGAGTCTCCAAACGCCACCAAGAGTGAGAGACCTGCTCAAATGGCTCTGTCCTCTCTTCTTATAGGGTTTCAGATGTCATCAAACATCATCTGAATGACCAGAACTTAGGCTGCTATGATTGGCTCTTGAGTTAGCATCACCCCTTGGTACCCTGGGAGCTTCACACCCACATAGGCTTAGCACCTAATAGGGGTTTGGGCCTGGGGCTTAGTGTAAGGGAATTCTCTTACCCTATACTCCCAGGCCTTTGTCCAGCAAAGGCCTGATCTTGCGGGCAAGGCATGGAGGCAGGAAGCCAAGGTGGTAAGCAGCTCCGTTTAATTAAGTCAGTGACCAGATTTTATAGCCTTCATTACGTAGTACTAGGACTGCCTTGATCCGCCTACTGTCCGCCTACTCCCCGCCTACTCTCCACCTATTCTTCTCCTGTTCTCCTCCTATTCTCCTCCCCTTTCTTTCCCGTGCTCTCCCCATGATTCACCTGTGCATCGGTGAACCCAGAAAAGAACCCTGTACCACGTTGCCAACAAGGGCGAGACCCTTCCTCCGAACTCCATCTTGTTCCTCCCATACCTCAGAGCCCTGAGGTTATCTCAGCTGGTTCTGGGCGCGGAGGTCCAACGATGTTTTGGGGTCGGCTATAACTCGTCCCGTTACAGCTTAGCACCTAGTAAGATTCAAGACTGGCATGGCTTTGGAGTTAGCACCTCTCCCTTGCCAGCCCCACCTTGGGCCTAACCCTAGTTACCAATCAACACCTAATAGGGGTTTGGGCCTGGGGCTTAGCACCTAGTAAGACTTCAATGAAATATACTGAATTACTCAAAGGAAACAAAAGCCAAACTCTTCAAGGGCACTTGGGTGAACTAAGTGCTAAGAGCCCATTTTGCTTACCAACACAGCAGGCCAGATTCCATTTGACCTAAATGGAATCAGAGACTCCTCTACTTCTTTTACTTGATTTTCCAAATCCTTTTTGAGCTCTTCCATGGCCTGAGACCAATTGATACTTTTCTTGGAGGCTTTTGATGTAGGATATTTGACTGTTGATTTCTTCTTGCTGTAAGTTTTGATCTTCTTTGTCACCAAAGTAGAATTCTATAGTCTGAGTCCTTTTGCACTGTCTGCTCATTTCCAAATCAATTACTTAACTTTTGAGCTCTTTGTCAGGGTACGACTGCTTCCAGATTGAGGAGTGCTCTGTACCAAGCTTCAGGGTTTTTGTGTATATCTTTTCAGAGCTACTTCTATTCTGAAGTGGTATATTACTCTTCTCCTGGCCTGCATTCCAGTCTGTGAGTGCAAGCACTCTTTTCTGCCATTTAACTACCAGGAGGACTCCCTCTCCACAGCCACCATAAATTCTGCCACACGACTGCTCCTTCTCCACCAAGTTCCATCAACAAGGATTGTGACCCCAAGCAGGGCAAAGCCTGAGAATCCTGCCACAGTGGCAGCAAGGAGATCCCTGCACTCCCATTCTGATTATCCACCTGATTTTCCCCACTGTCTATGGACCTGGAGCTCTGGAAGCAGCCACTGCTGCCGCTGCTGCTACTTCTGTAGTCACCTCTGCTGCCTCGAAGCTGGGGCCAGATCATTCACTTCACTCACCCAGGCCCAGTTTTCCCACCCATTTGCTACATTGTCTTTGGCACTTGTGAGTTGAGAAATCTAGTAACCACCATAGCTCAGTGATTCAGAGCCCCTTTGCCTGCTCTCCACCCCATCTGCTCTGGTCAGGTCTGTTCTGACGCAGCCCAGCATGTGCCATACATCACTCCCAACACTGTGAGATAGACTCACCCCAGTGACCATACAGGCCATCTTGGGCTGGAAACTTGTTCACTCTGTCATTTCATGGGTTCTGTAGCTCTAGAATCTGTTTAGAATCATTTCTTACAGGTGTTTGGGGAGATTTGGGGAAAAGGTCACGTAATTCCCTGTTTTCACACTGCCGTCTTGGCTCCACCTGCCTAGAGTGATTTTTAAAAGTTATTTGGAGGGTTTTGGGGCAGAGTTCAGGCGAATACCTTCGTTTACTCCTCTATCTTGGCTCCACCACCCGGAATACACAGTTCTTAAAAGTTACATCTTCCCATGTAGGGATGTATAAACTTTGACCGCATTGAGTACTATTTTCTTTTTTCCTTTCAAGTTTAAATTTTTATGCTTCTCTTGAGTTTTGTATTTGAAGATTATATTTTCTTTTCAGCTATGATTTTTTGTCAGGGAAGTTTGAAAGGCCCCTATTTCATTTATTGTCCATCTTTTCCCCTGAGGCATTATGCCCAGTTTGACATTTGATGCTTTGCTGTAATCTGTGGTCTTTTCCCTTATGCAGTATGATAATCTATTCCATTGGATCCTTTAATGTAGAAGCTTCTAGGTACTGTGTAATCCTAGCTGTGGCTCCTTGAGATCTGAATTGTTTCTTTCTGACTGCTTACAATAGTTTTCTTCTTCACCTGATAGCTCTGGATTTTGCCTAAAATATTCCTTGTACTTTTCATTTTGGGTTCTCTTTCTGGTGGTGATCAGTGGATTCTTTCAATGCTCATTTTACTCTCTTTTTCTAGGACATCAGAGCAGTTTTTCTTGCTAATTTCTTGAAAGCTGCTGTTCAAGCTCTTTTTTTTCCTATCATAGCCTTCGGGTAGTTCGTTGATTATTAAATTATCTCTCCTGTGTCTATTTTCCAGGCAAGTTGTTTTTTTTTATTTTTTCCAATGACGTATTTTACATTTTCTTATATTTTTTCCACTCTTTTAATTTCATTTCAATCTTTCTTGATGTCTTAAAGAGTTAGTAGCTTCCACTTACCCAATTCTAATTTTAAGGAATAATTTCTTCAGTTAGTTTTTGTAACTCTTTTTCCATTTGGTCGATTTTACTTTTAAAAGAGCTGTTTTCTTCAGTGGATTTATTTTTTTTTTCCATTTGACCAATTCTTCTTTATACAGAGTTGTTTTCTTCACTCAATTTTTGTGCTTCTTTTTTCCAAATTGTTGACTCTTCTATAGTTCTTTTACATAATTCCCATTTTTCCTAATTTTTCTTCTACTTCTATTACTTGATTTTGAAATACTTTTTGAGTAATTTTTTTTCTTCCAAAAGTCATTTTTGGTCTTGAGACCAATTCACCTTCCCGTTTGACACTTTGGCATGTAGGCCTTTTGACACTTCTTTACTCTTCTGGTACATTGTTTTGCTATTCGCTGACACTGCAGTAGCATTCTATGATCAGGGATTTTTTCTGTTTCTTGCTTATTTTTCAACCTATTTCTTGGCATATAATGTAGTTCTCTCTTCCTGGAGAACAGAGGTACAGTCTCAAGCTTCTTCTCCCACTAGATTTTTTTTTTAGTTACATAAGCTAAACTTCATTTAAACAGTTCTATTCACACTTCAGCTAATTGGCATGTGTTTAGGGTACAATTGAAAGCTAATGTTCAACCACATCACCATGCTGCTTGCGCTTGGGAAATTTCCTTGAGCCCGAGATCATAGCCAGGCACCCAGTCAGAGCTGATTGGTTAGTTTCCTGCGTAATCAAGGTTAGCCCTCTTAAGGTATTCCCTTTACATTATTGGTGTCCAACTCTCTTCTTCATTTTCATAACGATAAGCAAACAATAAATTTAAAGAATTAAGTTGAAAATGAATAATCAATTTGTCTAGACAATAGCTTTTTTAAAGAATATCTCAAAAAAAAAAACAGATTGGTAGCTCCATGAAAACAGTGTTACACCTGGAGTCAGAAAGACCAGAGAGCAAATCAGCCCTCTTATACTTAGCTGTGAGACTGTTGGCAAGTCATTTAACCTCCATTTATCTCTGTAAAGTAAGTATAATAATTGAACCTACCTTGTAGTATTATTGTGAGGATCAAAAGAATTATTTGCAAAAGGGCAAGCACAGTAACAGGTATATAGTTGGTGCTACATTAATCCTTATTACCTTTTCCATAACATGTAATGCTTGTGTGTGTGTGTGTGTGTGTGTGTGTAAAGAATGAAATACATAACCAGATTCATGGCTACACTCATATAAAGATGAAATTTAAATACTGATTTTGCATTCCATCATTCAGATATAATTATGAGTTTTTATTTATAAAATATTGTTACATTTTCAAAGATTATAGAACATTTTGATTTAAAAATGAAGTTGAAACCAAATATGAAAGGAAAAATTGAGGAAAATATATAAATCCAAATTCTTTCAAACATCCCTGAATGCAAAGGCAAATGGAAAATGATTGCATAGAAATTATTTTAACTATAGGTTTTAGTTGAAATAATTGTTGCTTAACTACTTTTTGTTTTTCCCTGAGGGATTTGCTTTATGTTGGTAGTAATTGTTCTTTACTCTGGTATTTTCTTGGTAATTTCTACTTTGATATATTAAAAGTACTACTTTGAGCCCATTCATTAACTAAAAATATTCACAAAAATATTGTGTTTTATAAATAATTTTAGGGAAGTAAATCACATTGATATTCAAGAAATATTTTGTTTGTATGGGTCCTTTGTTTTTGTTTTCCATTTTAGCGGTTAATCATCTGCAGGTATATTTTTTCAATCATACATATATATATACATATATATGCATATGTATATGTACATATGTATACATATATATACAGAGAGAGAGAGAGAGAGAGAGAGAGAGAGAGAGAGAGAGAGAGAGAGAGAAAGTTTTAAAACAGTACACAAAAACAAAGCAGTTCTTAAAGTTTTATATTTTAGATTGGGTAGTTTAATTCCTATATTTTGGAATTCAGAAAAGCAATTTTATTGTCTATCTAAACAATTTTCTTTAACACAGATGAATTAGCAAGCAGTACCTGTGAATATTAAGAATTGGATATTAAGGACAGATTTTAGTTCCTCACATTGATGTTGTTTTCTAAGAAATATTATCAGCACCTTGAGATATGTTACCACGGAATTTTCATTTTCATTTCTGTTGATTTTATTTATTAAAAAAACACTATTCTTTCAGTATTGCCTGGGTTCTCTGAGATCAAAAACACATTTTTTTTTTCCTACTGACTGTGCTATTTACTTTTTAAAGCAACTTCTGTGCTCAGTTGTTCCATCTTGTTGTGATGTTTAATTGTGGTGATGTTTATAAAAACAACAACGACAGAAACAAAAACTTTCATCTTTGCCTGTGTGCAATAGTGAAGGTCAAAATCTATCCAGTTGTAGCATATGTTCTCTTAATAAGGCAGCCTTTTTTGCAAATTTCTCCCTTCAGGCATAGTGCATAATTCCTCATGAATGTCTTCTGTCACAAAGAAATACCCAGGTTCAAAAATACTTGAAAGAAGGGGTTTGATAATTTAGTAGATAATACCTCTCACTCTTAGCCTCAAGGAACAGGGCTTAAGTTCAAACCATCAGTGTAAGTGAAAATAAATTTATGGTGTTAGGGTTATTCTCAATATTCTAGAATAGAGGAAAAGAGGTTTAAACTGCTTGACACTCTAATACTCTCTAGAGAAGTTGGCTTCTGAGTTTGAAGCTGTCTGTTGTATAATCCATGAGTTCCTTATTCCATTTCAATCCTGTGAGTTAGGACCTTGGAGCCTTATTATTATAACATTCATCAAAAACTATTTTTTTTTAAAAAAGTGAGAGCTATTTATAGTTCTCAAAAGAATTACATTCCATCAAATAAGAAAATTATATTTTCTCTTCTTCCAATCTTCCCACACCAAAAATGGTGGGAGGTGATAACCAGCTACTGTTTAATATATATGTATATATATATATATATATATATATGTATATATATATGCAAGTGTATGTGTATGTGTATGTATATGTATATATGTATATATTTAATCAAAATAAATTTACATTTTGGTCATGTCCACAAAATGTATGACTTACTCTGCATCTTGCATTCATCAACTCTATAATAGCAGGTGGGTAGTAGCATTCTTCATCATTGGTCATCTGTAATCATTTGTGGGAATTGTGGCAATCCATAATTTTAAGGCTTTCAAAATATTTAAATTTCACATTGTTTTCATTATATAAATTATTATTCCCAGTCTTCTCACTTCGGTTTGCATCAATACCTACAAAAGTGTTCACATTTTTTCTCAAACTACCGCTTTCATCATTTCTTACCACAAAATAGTATTTCATCAAATTAGTATATCATATTTTTTCTAGTCATTTTTCAATTGATAGATACTATTTAGTTTTCAGTTATTTAATATCACGAAAAGAGTTCCCATCATTATTTTTGTACATATTAGTATTTGCACTCTTTCTTTGATAAAGGCTATGAATAGTTTTATAATTTTTATGCTTAGAACAAAATTGCTTTCCATAATGTTTAAATTAATTCATATTTCCACAAAAAGGCCTGTTTTTCCTCCAGCTTCTCCAATAGTTACCATTTTTTCATAAACTTTGTAACCGGAAAATGGATCTTCAGAGTTACTTTTATTTGTCTTTTTAAAAGTGCTTTGGAGAAGTTATTCATGTAACTATAGACAGTTTGGATTTCTTTCCTTGTGATCCACTTGTTATTATCCTTTGACACTTTCTCAACTGGAGAATGACTTTCTTATAAATGTAAAGAATTTACTTATAATCTTGGAAGTGAGACATTTCTCAGAGAATCTTACTATAATCCTACAACCTGTTACTTGTTTCACTTCTAATTTTAGCTTCATTTATTTGTGCAAAAAAGGGTTTCCTGAAACTTTATATAGCCAAACCTATACATTTTAACTCCACTGAAAGTCTCTATCTCTTTTTTGGTCATTATTTGCTCAATATTTATTTAACTATAAGTTTGAAAAATAATTTCTCCCATTTTTATTTTATTTATGTTGTCACTCTTCATTTTTAATTCATGTATACTTTTGGAGGAAATATTGGTATGTAGCATGAGATGTGGAACTTTAACTAATATTTGCTAAACTGCTTTGCACTTTTCCCAGTATTTGTTGCCTAATAGGAGTTACTATCTCAGTAGCTAGGATCTTTAGGTTTACTAAACAGTAGACTGGTAGATTTATTGTTTCTATATGTTATGTACCTAATCTGTCTTATATAGAGACCTCTACATTTCTTAATAAGTACCTAATCAGTGTGATGATTTAAGTAGATTTATTTTAGATCCTGCAACTTTTCTGGAGTTAATTATTTCACTTCCCTTTCCCAAAATATAGATATACTCATATGATGTTTATTGGCCTTCTTTTGAATATTGTCTCTTACCAGGATAGTTTTTTTTCTATTATTGGAGCAACATTGTATTATAGTATTATAGCAACATTGAGTTATAGTGTCTGCTCTTTGTGACACTATTTTTAGCTCTTTTTTACCAATATTTTATTTAAAATAATTGTATTGATGTTTATTTGGGATGTTGGCATATGTTTGTCATTTTGTTTGATTCTGTTTCATTTATGTCTCAAGACTATATTGAATGATAATCTTTTTTTACTATTTTTCAATTTGTTAAATATTATAATTTATTTTCCCATGAGTGTTTAATAGATTTTATAAATTCATCAAGTCTAGGAGCTTGTTTTTCCTCTGGGAGTTTATATATGGCTTATTCACCTTCTTTTTCTGAAACTGGGTTGTTTTCTATTATTCTTTATTATACTTTAGGAATTTTAGGGTTTATGTATACTTACACAGAGACAAATTTATTTATTAATAACATTATAAGATGTCACATAGTTTGGTAAAATAATTTCCAATGGAATCCTTTTTTGGACTTTTCAATTATATGAATTCTCATTTTTAATTTTTTCCCTTTTCTTAATTAATTAGTTAATTAACTGATTAATTAACTTTTAGTTTTCAACATTAACTTCCACAAGATTTTGAATTACAAATTTTATACCTATCTCTCCTCTCCCCCTCCCACGACTGCATGCATTCTGATTACCCTTCTTCCAATCTGCCCTCCCTTCTATCATCACCCACCTCTTTACTTATCTCCTTCCCTTCTATTCTCTTTTAATGCACAACAAATTTATATAACCCATTGCCTGTATATCTTATTTCCCAGTTGCATGTAAAACAGTTTTTAACATTCATTTATAAAACATAGAGATCCAAATTTTCTCCTTTCCTCCCTCCCCATCCACCCTCATTGTGAAGGCAAACAATTGGATATAGGTTACACGTGTGTGGTCATGCAAAACACTTCCATAAGAGTCATGTGAAAAGTTAACTATATTTCCCTCCATTCAATCCCATGCCCATTTATTTAATTCTCTTATTTAACCCTGTCCCTTCTCAAAAGAGTTTGCTTTAAATAACCACCTCCTTCAATTTGCTCTCCCTACTATCATTCTGTTTTCTCTTATCCATTTCACCCCTACTTTCGTGTAAGGCAATATATATTTCCATAGACAGTTGAGTGTGTATGTTATTCACTCCTTAAGCTATATCTGATTAGAGTAAGGTTCCCTCATTCCCTCTCACCTGCCTCTTCTTCCCCTCCACTGTAAAAGCTTTTTCTTGCCTCTTTTATGTGAGATAATTTACCCCATTCTACATCTCCCTTTCTCCTTCTTCCAGTACATTCCTCTTTCACCTTTAATTTTAGTTTTTAGATATTATCCCTTCAAATTCAAATTTCCCTGTGCCTTCTATCTATCTATTTCCTCCAACTACCCTAATACTGAGAAAGGTCTCAAGAATTAGAAACATCATCTTTCCATGTAGGAATATGAACAGTTCAACTTTAATAACTCAGTTAAAATTTCTCTCTCCGGTTTACCTTTTCAATCTTCTCTTCAGTCTTTTATTTGAAAGTCAGATTTTCTGTTCAGCTCTGTTCTTTGTATAAAGAATGCTTGAAAGTCATCTATATCACTAAATCTCCATTTTTCCCCCAGAAGAATTACATTTTCTGGGTAGGTGATACTTGGTTTTAATCTTAGCTCCTTTGGCCTCCAGATTATCATATTCCAGTCCCCCCAATCCTTTAATGTAGAAGCAGCTAAATATTGTGTTACCCTGATTGTGTTTCCACAACACTTCAGTTGTTTTTTTTTTTTCCTGGCTCACTGAAATACTTTCTCCTTGACCTGGGAGTTCTGAAATTCGTCTACAATACTCCTAAGAGTCATGCTTTTGTTGATGATAGATGAACTCTTTCAATATCTATTTCCCCACATGGTTCTAGAATATCAAGGCAGTTTTCCTTGAAAATGTTTTGGAATATGGTGTCTAGACTTTTTTTTTTATTATAGCCTTCAGGTAGTCAAATAATTTTTAAATTATCTCTCCTGAATCTATTTTCCAGGTTCTTTTGCCAATGAGATATTTCACAATGTTTTCATTTTTTTTTTTCATTTCCATGCCTTGATGCTGCCACTTTGGTTTTTCTCTTTCTACTTTTCAAATCAAATTACGTAGTAGTTAATATATTATATTTTAAAATAGTTCTTGGTTTTAATATTTTTTATTCAATTCAATGTAGATTTTGCCTTTAATTTTGCTAATCTGTTCTCTGATTTTTGGGACTCCTAGTTTGGCTTTTATTTTTTTAACATTTTATTTTATACTATTTTAGTTCAATTCCCAAGTCATTTATCTGATTTATTCACTCATTTTTTTATAATTAAGTTTTATTTTTAGTTTACAACATGCAATTCCACATAATTTTGAGTTCCAGATTTTCAGCTTTGATTCCTAAATCATGAACCTACTTTCACTTTATTTTGGTATATGGTGTAAGATATTGGTCTAAGCCAAGTTTCTGCCCTTCCATTTTCCAATTTTCCCTGCATTTTTTGTGAAATAGTGAATTCTTATCCCAGAAGCTGGATTCTTTGGGTTTATCAAGGAGTAGATTGCTATAGTCATTGACTACTGTGTCTTGTGTATTTATCTTATTCCACTGACCCATGACTCTGTTTCATAGACAATACCAAGTAGTTTTGATGACTACTGCTTTATTGTATAGTTTAATATCTGGTATGGCTAGGCCACCTTCCTTAGCAATTCTTTTCATTAGTTCCCTAGATATTCTAGATGACTTGTTTTCCCAGATGAATTTTGTTATTATTTTATCCAGCTCTGTAAAATAATTTTTTGGTCGTTTGATTGGTATGGCACTGAATAAATAAATTAATTTAGGTAAAACTGTCATTTTTTACCATATTAGCTCAGCTTAACCATGAGCAAGTAATTTTTTTTTCCATTTATTTAGATTTGACTTTATTTGCATGAAGATTATTCATACAGGCCCTTGGTTTGTCTTGCCAGATGGACTCAATATTTTATAATGTCTACAGTAACTTTGAATGGAGATTATCTTTGTATCTCTTGCTGTTTGCCTTTTTTTAGTAATGTATAAGAATGCTGGGGATCTACGTGGGTTTATTTAATATCCTGCAATATTGTTGAAGCTGTTTATTATTTCAAATAGTTTTGTACTTGATTCTCTAGGACTCTCGAAGTAAATCACCATATCATCTGCAAAAAGTGATAATTTAATTTCTTCTTTGCCTATTCTAATTCCTTCAAATTCTTTTTTTTTTCTTCTCTCATTGCTGTAGCTAATATTTTTAGTACAAAATTGAGTAATGGGGTGATAATAGACATCCTTGTTTCACCCCTGATCTTATTTGGAATTCATCTAGCTTATCCCCATTACAAATAATGCGTCTTGATGGTTTTAGGTAGATGCTATTTATAATTTTAAGGAAGGCTCCATTTATTCCTGTGCTTTCTAGTGTTTTTAATAGGTATGGGTGTTGCATTTTGTCAAAGACTTTTTCTGCATTTATTGAGATGATCATATGGGTTCTGCTAGTCCTGTTGTTTATATATTCAATTATGCTGATAGTTTTCCTAATATTCAACCAGCCTTTCCTTCCTGGAATAAATCCTACCTGGTTTTAGTGTATTATTCTTGTGATAAAATGCTGCGATCTTTTAGCTAATATTTTGTTTAAAATTTTTGCATCAATATTCATTAGGGAAATTGGTCTGTAATTTTCTTTCTCTGTCTTGAGTCTTCTTGGTTTGGGTATTATTACCATGTTGGTGTCATAAAAAGAGTTTGGTAGGACTCTTTCTTCACCTATTTTCCCAAATAGTCTATAAAGTACAGGAATTAATTGTTCTTTAAATGTTGGATAAAATTCTATGTAAAATCACCTGGCCCTGGAGATTTTTTTCCAATGGAGTTCACTGATGGCTTCCTCAATCGTTTTTTCTGAGATAAGGTTATTTAGGAATTTTACTCTCTCTTCTGTTAACCTGGGCAATTTATATTTCATATTTATTTATATTTATATTTATAAATTTTATGTTTATATAGTCAGCCATATCCCTAAGGTTGTCAAATTTATGGGCATGCAATTGGGCAAAATAATTCTTTTTTTAAAATTTTTTTTAAATTAATTTTTGACATGTTTGGTTTTCAGCATTGATTTTCACAGGCATTTGAATTAAAAATTTTCTCCCCATTTCCTCCCCCCCCCACTCCAAGATGGCATACACCCTGGTTGCCCTGTTCCCCAGTCTGCCCTCCCCTCCATCACCCCATTCCCCTACCATTCCCCTTTCCCTTCCTTTCTTGTAGGGCAAGATAAATCTCTATGCCCCATTGCCTGTGCATCTTATTTTCTAGTTGCATGAAAAAAAAAAACTTTTTTACTTTTGAACATTTATTTTTTTAAAACCTTGTGTTCCAAATT
>JAQQSZ010013201.1:0-11814 GCA_028646595.1 Phalanger gymnotis | reverse complement strand
ATCACTACTGATTAGAGAAATGCAAATCAAAACAACTCTTGGATACCATATCTCCCCTGTCAGATTGGCTAAAATAACAAAACAAGAAAATGATAAATGCTGGAGAGGATGTGGGAAAATTGCAACATTGTTACATTACTGGTGGAGTTGTGAACTGATCCAGCCATTTTGGAGAGCAATTTGGAACTATGCCCAAAGGGCTATAAAAATGTTCACACCCTTTGACCCAGCAATACCACTTCTAGGGTTGTATCCCAAAGAGATCACACAAGTGGGAAAAGGACCCAAATGTACAAAAATATTTATAGTGGCTCTTTTTGTGGTAGCTAAGAATTGAAATCGAAGGGATGCCTATCAATTGAGGAATGGCTGAACAAGTTGTGATATATGAAGGTCATGGAATACTATTGCGCTATAAGAAATGGGGATGATACGGACTTCATAACAACCTGGAAAAACCTACATGACATAATACTGAGTGAGCAGAGTGGAGCCAGGAGTACATTATACACAACCACAGATATATGGATTCTGTGAGTACTAACCCTGACAGACTTTGCTCGTCTCTGCAACACAAGGTACAAAGACAACTCCAAAGGACTCACGATGGAGAATGTTATCTACATCCAGAGAAAGAACTATGAAGTATGAATGCAGATTGAGGCATACTTCATGCTAGCCTTTCCCTCCCCCCCCCATTTTTTTCTCTCTTTTGTTTTTGTTTTTGGGTTGTGTTTTTTTTATTCTGTTTCTTCTTTCTCGTGATTCATTCCATTGGTCATAATTCTTCTACACAACTTGACTAGTGTGTAAATTAATTCAATGAGAAGTTATATGTGGAAATTATATGGGTCCATGCTGTGTTGGGGAGGGAGGGAGGGAAGAAAATCTGGAACTCAAAATTATGTGGAACCATGCATATAGACCTTGGTGGTTTTGTCTCTGCATTCCTAGTACTAAGTAAAGAGCTTTGTACAGACTAAGATCTTAATAAATAGATTTGTTTTATTCATGTATCATGCAAATATAAATAAGGAAGACAATTGATGTATAGGCTTTCATACCATCACCTGACCCAATTCTGATCTTCTGATGTGCAAATGTCATTTCATAAATCATAAATTAGAATGAATGGAGCAAACTGGATTTCATAATTTTACATTTCCTTGCTCTATATTCATGACATGTATAAGAATTTATGGTCAGTAATTGGGCATTTCTGAAGAAGTAACATTTATCTTCCTTTGGACCTTAAAGAGCCCTTAAAAAGCTGTAGTATATAATTGTCTATGAATATTAAGTCATGAATTCTTCATACCTCACAATTGCTCTAACTCTGTTTTGGGATGCCGTAGTAGGAAGGCCGAATTTATAATCTCAAATATAATCATGTATATGTTTGAATGGTTCGAAATCACAAGGTATGAGAGGTTCTCTAAGGAGAAAACAACAAGAAATTTATTTAGGCCCCACCGCAGCAGAACCGTGAACCAGCCTCCCCATTCTGACATCTTGACAAAAAGACTCCAGGCCCAGAAAGCCCACCTCACGAGAGTAACCAGGAGGCCACAGAAAAACAAGATAGTATTTAGCCAAATCATTTTTACTGGCCTCACGGTCCTGCTCGCACTCCTGGGTCTACACACGGGTAAGCCCTGCTTCCGAAGCTTCCTGACTCCGCAGCTTCTGGCTTCTGTAGCAGCTTCTGCTTCCACTGAAAACTGTCTCTTGGCTCACCTTTCCTCGCAGCCAAGCTTCTGGCATTCTCAAGCCCTGCCTCAAGGACCAGAGACCATTGATTCCCGAGTTGGCCCCTCTTAAGTCATTAATCTACACCCACACAGGTTTCACACCTGATAGGGCTTT
Organism: Phalanger gymnotis; assembly: GCA_028646595.1. NCBI lineage: Eukaryota > Metazoa > Chordata > Mammalia > Diprotodontia > Phalangeridae > Phalanger > Phalanger gymnotis. Next base: position 9,948 of record JAQQSZ010013201.1, on the reverse strand, counting down.
GGGCCTGGGGCTTAGCACTTAACAGCTGAAAGTACTTCCACTCAAAAGAAACAAAAGCCATGCTAAGGAGACAATTTTGCTTAGCAAGACAGATGCATACTAATTGCCTGGCCACTTAGCTATCATCAATAACTAACAATTACATACCCTTTGAGCTACTAAAAATAGCAAGTCATATAGCTTCTGACAAAAAGATCATAAAAGGAACATACTGAATAATTGGTTTCTAAATAAAGTTATTTTGAATTTAAAAAAAAAAAATCCTGTCCCATACTGCTCTTTTATCTATTTTGTGGTTTGACAAAGATAGAGATTCTGTCACCTAGTGGCCAAACTGTTTGACAGTAGCTTCTCTCTACCTAATTAGGTTAGTCCTTAAATATCAAACCCAGACTGTTAATGAGCCATTAATTAAAAACTTTCCGGCTTGGTTGAACTTTTGTGGTGCTAGTATAAGTAATAAACACCTGGGGTCACCTCCATACAATAATGAGGCATTAGAGTACAATCTCCAAAGAGAATCACACAGGAAAATCAAAGTAGAAACAAAATGTATATTGCATAGCTTATGACATTCAATATTCCCTGACTTAGTATGCTATATTAAAACCATTACATTTGGTTTGTCTGACTTTATTTGGTCTATCTAATTTGAATAATTTGTTTCTGAAACCTATAGACTTTTATGGTTATGCTATGAACTTATCGAATACACTCTAGTAAAATCAAAATGTTTCCCTTGAGAAGAGTCAGAAAGTTGTTTGGAAGCATCAGCAAATCCCAACTTGCTTCATGCACATTCTAGCAAATTCATTTCAACCAAATATGTAGAATAGTTGAAACTAAAAATGATCTCTGAGAGTAGCAACGTCAGATGCCTGACATCTGTTTCTCCGGCTTAGCTTTAAAAGTCAACATAGACTGAGCATTTCAGATTGAAAAAGAAAGCATATTCCAAAATCAAGGAGTATTATTACTCAAAATTCTCTTGCCATTTTTCACAAGATTACATATTTCTAAACTCAAGGAGAAATGAGGTGTTCATATATGTTAAGATTTGTTTTTAAAAAATCACGTTTTAAATTCTTCTTTAAAAATGATTTTGTACCAAAATGATCAGTTTGCATCTTTTCCTTCACCGAACTTTTTTTTTTAAAATCTTAATATTTTATTTTTCTCAAATACATGTAAAAATAATTTTCACATTCTTTTTCTCATGTGTTGAGTTCCAAATTCTCTCCCTCTCCCTCCTGAGAAAGCAAGCAATTTGACATAGGTAATACATGTGTAGTCATGCAAAACACATTTCCATGTATGTCCTCCTGTGAAAGAAAACGCAAACCAAAAACCCCAAGAAAAACAAAGAAAAGTATCTTTCATCTGCATTCATGCTCTACCAGTTATTTTTTTCTGGACATGGAAAGCTCATTTCATAAGTCCTAACAAATTGTCTTGGATCATTGTGTTGCTGAGAAGAGCTAAGTTATTCTAGTAGACGATCATACAATGCTGCTGTTACTGTGTACAATGTTCTGATTCTGTTCATTTCACTTTTCTTAAGTTCGTGTAAGTCTTTCCATGTGTTTCTGAGAGCATCATGCTCATCATTTCTTAAAGCACAATAGCAGCACAATCAAGGTCATATACAGAAACTTGTTTAGCCATTGCCCAATTGATGGATATTCCTTTGATTTCCAATTCTTTGCTACCACTAAAAGGGCTGCTATAAATATTTTGGCACACATAGGTCCTTTCCTTTTTGTATTTTATCTCTTTGTGATATAGATCTAGTAGTGGCATAGTTTTATAGGCCTTTGGGCATAGTTCCAAATTGCTCACCAGAAATTTTGAATTAGATTACAACTTTACCAATAGTACGTTAGTGTTTTAATTTTCTCACACTCCCTCCAACATTTGTCATTTTCCTTTTCTGTCATATTAGCCAATGTGGCAGGTGTGAGGTAATAGATCAGAGTGGTTTTAATGTACATTTCTCTCACTAATTGTGATTTAGAACATTTTTTTCATATGATTATAGACAGATTTGATCACTTTTTCTAAAAACTGCCTGTTTATGTTCTTTGACCATTTATTAATTGAGGAATGACACTTATTTCTATAAATTTGACTCAGTTTTCTACATGTTTGAGAAATGAATCTTTATCAGAGAAAATCACTGTATTTTTTCACAGTAATGATTACCAACTATTATTACCAACCCTCTGTCCTATTTCCCTCTTTTTATGCTACTCTCTCCTTTTACCCTGTCCATTCTCAAAAATGTTTTGCTTCTGACTTTTACCTCCCTCAAACTGCTTTCTCCCCTATCATCTCCCCCTTTCTATTATCTCCTTCCTTTCCTGCTTTCCTGTATGATACAGTAGATTTCTACACCCAATTGAGTGTGCATATTATTCCCTCTGAGCCAATTCTGATGAGAGTAAGGTTCATGTACTCACCTCCTTCTCCCCCCATTTCCCCCTCTACTGTAAAAGCTCTTTCAGGCCTCTTTTCTGTCAGAAAATTTGTCCCATTCTACCTCCCTCCTTTCCCTACTCTCAGTTCATTTTTATTTCTCATCCCTTAATTTTGCTTTTTTAGATAATAATACCATCACATTTAAGCCACACTTTTGGTTTCTGTCTATGTATACTTCTAACTGCTCTAATCGTGAGAAAGTTCTTAAGAGTTATAAATACCATTTCCCATGTGGGAATATAAATATAAGCTTTATTGAATCCTTTATGATTTCTCTTTCCTGCTTACCTTTTAGTGTTTCTTTCGCATCTCATATTTAAAAGTTAAATATCTATTCAACTCTGGTCTTTTCATCAGGAATGTTTGAAAATCTTCTTTTTCATTGAATATCTATTTTTTCCCTTGAAGGCTTATGCCCAGTTTTGCAGGGTAGGTAATTCTTGGTTATAATCTTGGCTCTTTTGCCCTCAAGAATGTCATATTCCAAACCTTTCCAAAATCCTTTAATGTGGAAGGTGCCAAATCCTATGTAATCCTGACTGCAGCTTCATGGTACTTGAATTGTATCTTTTTGTCTGCTTGTAGTTAGTATTTTCTCCTTGATTTGGGAGTTCCGGAATTTGGTTATAATATTCTTGGGAGTTTTCATTTTGAGATCTCTTTCAGGAGTTGATTGGTGAATTCTTTCAATTTCTATTTTATCCTCTGGTTCTAGGATATCAGGTCAGCTTTCCTTGATAATTTCTTGAAAGATGCTGTTCAAGTTCTTTTTTTGATTATGGCTTTCATGTAGTCCCATAATTGTTAAATTATTTATCCTGGATCTATTGTCTGGGTCTCTTGTTTTTCCAATGAGATAGTCCACATTTTCCTTCCATTTTTTCATTCTTTTTATTTTGTTTGATTGTTTCTTGATGTCTTATAAAGTCATTAGCTTTCATTTGCTGAATTCTAACTTTTAAGGAATTATTTTTTTCAGTAAGCTTTTGTAGCTACTTTTCCAATTCTACATTTGAAAGATTTCTTCTCTTCAGTGAATTTTTGTAAATCTTTTTCCATTTGGCCAGTTCTGCTTTTCAAGGCATTCTTTTCTTCATTGGGTTTTTATGCCTCTTTTACCATTTGGCTTATGCTATTTCTTTTAAAGTGATTTTTTTCAGTATTTTTTTTCGTGTCTCCTTTACCAGGCTTGTTGAATCCTTTTTCATGATTTTCTTGCATCACTCTTATTTTTCTTCTCAATTTTTCCTCTACCTATTTTACTTGATTTTTAAAATCCTTTTTGAATTCTTCCATGGTTTACAACCAATTCATATTATTTTTTGAGGCTTTGGATGTAGTTATGACTTTGTTGTCTTCTTCTGAATTTGTGTTTTGATCTTCCCTGTCACCATAATAACTTTCTATAGTCAGAATTGCTTTTCTGTTTGCTTATTTTCCCAGCCTATTTCATGACTTTTAATTCTATGCTAACATGGGGCTCTGCTTCCCAAGTGGATGAGGCACTGTCCCAAGCTTCAATTTTTTTGTGTAGCTATTTTCAGAGGTAATTCTGTTAACCTGCAAAATTTTGGCTTTTCCATGGTGGTATGATCTAGGGAGAGGTGTGTTTATTACTCTCCTGTACTGTGCACTGTTTTGTGAGTGACCTAAACACTCTTTTCAACCCTGCTCATCTGAGGCCACAAGCTCTGCTATGCTAGTATTCCTCCATGCACTGAGACTAAGAACCAGAACTAGACCCAGACCCCAGTATAGGCAATACAATAGAGTCTGGCCCCCTCTTCCAGTAAAGGAACTCATGTAAATCTCTTTCTGTCCTGTTGTCTGATCCCCTGTGGGGTGAGAGGTCTGAAAACTGCCATTGCTGCCACTGATTCAATCACTCTGAGACCTGCTCCTGGTTTGCTGAGGCCTAGTCTGCCTTGGTGTGACTCATGCTCCTCTCCTACCCTGGTGCAACAGATATTTCCTGCCAATCTCCTAAGTTGTTTTGGGCAGGAAAATTGTTTTGCTCCATCCTTTTGTGGGTTATGCCACTCTAGAATTTGTCTAGAGTCATTATTTTAAGGTATTCAGAGGGATTTAGGGGAGAGCTCAGGCAAGTCCCTGCCCTTACTGTGCCATCTTGGTTTCTCCCTGAGCTTCTTCTAAGTAAAAAAAAAGTACCTTTTGGATGCTTTAATGATATTTAAAACAAAAATTGCATTTTATTAGGGCAAATCCTTATCAAATCAAAATTTACGTGCGGGCAAATGCATTTGTACACAAAGTAAATCTTTCTTAAAAATGTTCTTTTAACTGATTAGCACTGCATTATACTTTTGTAAACTGCAATTTAAATGCTAATATAGGTGTAGTAATTTCCTACTTATCTTGATTTAGAGGCAATGGCTTCTTATTGTGGTTATAAAATGATAATTCATTACTCCTTTGTTATATGGAAAACACTGTATAAATCCTGCAGTATATTTAAATCCCAATTTTGCTTCTAATGGCAGATGAAAATAATCAGCTAAATGTGACTAATTTCTTGCTAATTGCAGTAGATACCTTTATATACCCTGGGAAATTGACTTTATAATATGGACAACTTAAAAAATAAGACAACTAAAGTCTGTCTCATCAAAAATCCCTTCTACAATGTAGGAGATCCTTTCCTGAATCTAAAAGTTATTTCTTACTCTTCCACTGAATTGGTCTTTTGGGAAAGTCCCTGAAATTCATTTTCCTGACATACGAAATGATTACACACACACACACACACACACACACACACACACACACACACACACACAAACACACATTCTACAGTGAGATAGCTCACAGAGTAGTTACTATAATCACATTTTACATTTCAATGTAAAAGTACTTTGCAAAAATAATGTTAAAACTTTAATTTACTCCTTGCCTAGAATAAATCTTAATGTCTTACCTTTCATATAATATTTATTTAATCTTAGTGATATTATTTGAGCTTGACAATGTACCACAGAGGTCATCTACTCAAACAATTGTCTATCCATGAAACATGTATTTTATAGATGAAAAAACTGAGTCCCAAAGATGGGAAATGACTTTCTTATGGTCATGCAAGCATAAAGTTAAGTAGAAAATAACTCTTCTTATTTCTAATGTAAAGATTATTCCATTACACTACGTTGTCTTTGAAGTCATGCATTATCCAGCCTAACTGGATAAAATAAAATGTTACAAGGGAATTCTCAAAATAGATAACTTTGACCTTCTTTTTAAAATAAGAACCTACTGTGGAAAGCTTTTCCCACCCCATCTGGATCTGAGAGTTTGGGAAGAATATATAATTGTATAAAACTGCCCCTTTATCAATTACATAAAATCAAAATACCCACAAAATGGACAAATTCTACAATGCATAGTTAGTTAGAATAAATGAAGCTGTACTTTCCCCATTAAAATATATCACATCAGAAAATCTCTTTGAATAATTTCTGCAAAGGCTTAAGTTCAAAGTGAAGGAAAAAGTAGCCTCTAATCTATATCTATTTCTCATAGGTGAAATAACCCCACCCACTACCATCTTTCTTATATTTATTACTATCAAGTTCATTTCATTACTTCTCTTTTTAACCCCAGTTCACAATCTTGTTAATTCCTTCCTCTGCACCCAGCTGTTTAGTGAGCAAACTCTGTATATATCTCTCAGCTTTTGTCACAAATGTTCTTTCTATTCCCTGGCCTTAAATGAAAGCTAGTTTCTCCCCAAGCAACTCCTAGCACTCTCACATCCATCTCTTTACCCCTGACATATCCCCCAAATACAGTCATGTGTTTATGTTTGAATGTCCCACTCATGCATGTTTACTGTCTACTTACACCTCCCCTACCAGTTGCCTCAAAATCTCCTTTGGTTCATGTTTTCCTAATTCCCTTAGGTACCAGTTGCCCACTGTGGTTCCAACTCCTCCCCATATTAAGGTAGGATGACTAGATTTTTCAGGCCACACCCAGAAGAAGATCACCATTTTCCTTATTAGGCCATCTATTTCCAGTTATTTTCTTTTTCCTGTGATCTCTTTGGGGGCATAGCCCTAGTAGTAGTATTGCTGAGTCAAAGACATCCACAATTTTTTTTTAGCTTTTTTGGACATAGTTCCAAATTACTCTCCACAATGGTTAGAGTATCATTTATTTCCTGTATTATCACAGGCATCCGAATTTTCTTCCTGTCTTCAGTCTGTCCCCATTCCAATCTATTTTCCAAACAACTGCCTGAGGGATATTCCTTAAGTGCAGATTTGGTCATGTCACCCCACTCCATAAACTCCAGTAGTTCCCTTTTGCAATTTAAAAATTTTTCTTTTAAAAAAAATTTTTTCTTTTAATGCCCTTCACAACCTTGTCCCAACCTATATTTCTCATTTCATTTGACATTATTACCTCTGTCACACTTTGGGATGTAGTCAAATTGGCCTTCCTTCTGTTCCTCACACAGGGTATCTCCCATCTTTGTCCCTTTTGTGTTGGTCATACCTCATTCCTGGAATCCCAGAATCTACTTCCTCTTTACTTCTGCCTCATGAAGTACTACCCTTCAAGACAGAACTCAATTTACTTAATCACTATCTGCCCCAGTTTCTTCAATTGTAAAATGAGACAAATAATATAAACAACTTCACAAAGTTGCTGTCTAGGAGGATAAAATGAGCTCATGTTTGTAAGGTTATTAGCACAGGGCCTGGAACTAAAAAGTGCTTAATAAATACCTATTATCTTTCCTTCCCAAACTACCTTTTGTTTAATTATCTTTTATTTATTTATATTGCATCTTCTTATTCATTTTATATCTATACATAATAAATATATACTTGTACTTGTTTTGTCTTGTACTTCTCTCTCCTGGTAACCTCTTGAGAATAGAGATTGTTTTATTCTTCATATTTGTGTCTTAGTACCAAGTGTAGTGCCTGATGTCTAGTAGGTATTTGATAAATGATTGCTGATTGATTTATTATCATGCTTTCCAAAGCACCTTGGTAAGGACAATTTTAAAGATATTGGTCATGGAAACTGTCATAAGTCAACAGGACAAGAAAATGAAAAATAAGATGCAAAAGAGTAAATCAAAGTAGAGTTCAAATCCAGCTCAATAAATACTTTAAAATTGATTGATCAGTTATGTGGCATGCTGTGATGTTATCAGTGAGATGACTATTCTTTCCTATGAGGTGGAGTATTGTTATAAAGTATGCCATTAGCAAAATATTTCGGGGCTGATTATTTTTTAACAATTTCACAGGTGATGTTGTCATAGCTTTGTTACTTCAGGAGAATCTGACAAACCCCAGTTTTCAGTGGGATGCGTATTCTCATAGCAATCCAATAAAGCCTATTAAGTGTTGAGGACTGAGCTTCTTAATCATTCACATATTTCTTTGTCAGAGTGAATCTCTATCTATCTGTCTATCTGTCTGTCTGTCTGTCTGTCTATCTGTCTATCTATCTAAGCAGTGATATAATAACGAATACAGAACTGGATTCAAAGCCAAACCTGTGTTCAAGTCCACTTCTGACAAATACTGAGTGAGTGACTCTGAGAAGTGCACTTAATCTTGTAGTGCTCTATGCACTTCTAAAGCTATGAGACACAGAGGAGATGTAGACCTCCATTGGTAGAGGAGAGTCCTCAGCTGATTTTCTTACAGCAGTGTAATCAGACATGCACTTACCATCCATAAAAATTTAAATAATGTGTCAGCTTTAGTTTAATCCTGATTGTTTATATGTGTAATAAAATTTAATATGTAATATATAATGTGTAATAAATGTGACAAAATTGGTATATAATAAAACTTAATAAGTAGTTTCTGATGAATTTTCTTAATGCATTGATTCCGTGCATTAACAATTCAATGATAAGTTTTATTAATTCAATACTGTTATTTTGTTTCTTTACAAAATAGTTTTGTCCTTGATGAAAATTCCTTAATATGTTTTTTTCTGAACAAACTTGTCCTGAAGTCAATTGGTGGTAAATCGCTTTTATTTGAAATTTTAGTCTATCTCCCTGGAATCTGCATTTGTTTGTCTATATGTGTGTAGACTGTAATACTTCACCAGTCATGCCATGTGAATAGATTTTTTATATACCTTAACTTTAAATACCTTAACTCCTGATAAAAGTGGTTTATTACTTGAAGAAGGTTTTGATGGTTTAAGGAATGAATCTTTACTTTATTACCTTTAAGGAGTCAACTTACAGATTTAGCCACTTTATGTAAATGTTATGAGAAAGTCCAATTTCTAGCAGAAAATGATCCAGCCTCGGGTCTCTGTGGGCTTTTAAATAATTTTGAGTTCACTTGGCCTACTGCATTTGGAAAAAGACAGTAAGAAATGAAAATTTGGTTGAAATTTGCATTGTTCTCTTATTCCTCTAGGATGACAATGTTGTTTAAATAGTTGGGAGACAATATAGGTATGCTTACATTACCATGATCTCATTAAATGAAAATTTATGTAAAAAAAGTCTGACTGTCAAAATGACCAATATAAGGTGCAAATTAGATAATTGGCAGATCATATACATGTCTATCTATTTATAATGCTAACACCAAACTAGAATTGAAATATTTTTTCATTTGTTTTATTATGCTCAAATATTTATTTTCATAAATAATATCAATGTTTGTTGATATTCCACTTTGAATAAGATGCAGTAAAAATTACTCTTTACCTTAATATATATTGTGGTGAAGTGAAGAGAACTACAAATTTTCTAACATTTATCTGACATGGCAAGCGTGTTTAGATTAAGGCTAGTATTTTAATTATAGGACCTTGAGAGGTAAGTAATATGGTATACAAAATACTATTAGAATAAAACACTGACCATATGCAGATAATGGGAGCGGCTCACCTGAAAATCCAAGCAGACTACTCTCTTTTGTGAACTATGTATATATTTTCACTAGAGGCTACTAGTTTTCTGTGTCAAAGAAATTTCCATTTAAGATATTCACAAAAGATTAATTGGTTAAACTTTGACTTCCTGATGGCACTGAATACAATACAACTGGGAGATGTGACAAGTAATACTGCAGGTAAATATTGCTATTAAGGCATAGGAAGAGACTGGCTTACCTGTTTATAGTAAGCAAATTTTAAATAAATCTTCCTTGTTAATTAAAACTAAAATGCGCTTTTTAGAAAGTGTTTAGTCATTTCAATTAGGCTACATTTAAAAACAAAAATCAAATTTAGGAATAAAAATTACTTTCTTGTCATCTTTATATGGACTATTCTTTAGTATAAATAATAATTAGTAAAATGCTAATATATATTTCTAGGTTCAGTTTTAATGTGTTGTTTATTTTCTTTTTTTTTTTTTGTTCGTTCTGGTGTGTATTTTTTTAAATTTATTTTTAATATGTTTAGTTTTCAGCATTGATTTTCACATGCGTTTGAATTACAGATTTTCTCCCCATTTCC